>JBBPOL010000793.1:0-10363 GCA_038091435.1 Leccinum variabile | reverse complement strand
CCTTTAATCACTTGATGCAGAAGATCAGGAGAAAGCAATTCATGAATATTTGCTCTAGGGAAATATGCTGTAAATGGCTTGAATGCATAATGAATTATTGTTATAAAAATGAATTATGATTGAACCTACAAGAATATCATCTATTATTCCATATTCTTGCCACAGTACATGAGATTGAAGTTTCTCCATCAATAACTTGGTAAATTGATGAGTACGACCAACTGCATGAGGACAGTCATCTAAATTTCGACGATTTGCAGTACATCTATATAAAGTCTTAGTGGTATTCAAACTTCAAAAAAAATCTCACTTTGGACACCATCCTTGCACTATACAAGCCAACAAAGCTTGTTCTGAGTAATCAGCAATATATGGACCTATACCATAGATCGCTCTTCAATAATGACCATCTGAGCATCTGATAACACGTGGTTTTGACATTGCTGGATGCATAGACTCAAATATAGCCCTTAATGATGTGTGGAATAGTTGACGTCGAAAGGTTCTATCTCCATTCCAAGTTTCCCCTATCTTGTTCCTATCTTCTAACTCACAATAACATCACTCCGTCATCTATCTATCATCGTCCATCAATGTATGATTAACCATCCGCAGCTTCTTACACATCCATACTGCGGATGATGCATCTCCTCCATGCAATTCCATCGCATTCCATCTCGTTAGTACTTAAGGACTATCCCATCGTTTGTAAACCCTGAGCTAGAGCTATTTGGAATACCACCCAGTCCTCTGTGAACCTTTGAGTCCTTAGCCCTTAGTCCGTTCGAGTCTCTGCCCTCTTGAGTGTATCCATAGTCTTCGAGTGAAGCGACTCTTCGTGAGATCCTCCTTGAATAACTCAGTCTCTTCGTCTTTGAGTCTCGCCAAGCGTTACGCTTGCTCAACTAATCCTTCATCCTTAGTCTTCATCACCCTCCAAGTCTACATCCGACCCTATCTGGGCCAACTGTAACAAATAGAGAAAATCGTGCCAATTGTAAATTCTTCGATGCAGGAGACTATCTGCTATATGCTACCGTGGATTCCATTTTCCATTCAACTTTAAGATATCTATACTAGCATTGGTAGTGTCAGAAAGCTGAAATTGCCATTGATTCCTCATCTCCAGTGAGAACCCTATTCAGATATGACAAGGCATGTTATTTTATGTACATAGATTCTAGTCATTTTATTTTCTTCGATCAAAAAATACTAAGTCACCTTGCAGACACAGATCATGAAGAGTCTTGTAGTCAAAAGATCCATCATAATTTCTTACCTCAAAGTATTTTGTCTAAGTTTTCTTTTTTAACATACATCTGTTGCTAACAAATGTCACATAGCCTTTTCCATCCAGTGTATGGCCTGCCACCCAGATAGATCAAATGTACCCTTTCAAATATTGTCAACATTGCCTGAATCTCTGGTCAATCATTATTATGCCAGTAACAGAGCTTTTTATGCCCTCACAAATGTCAATATCAATCTTTGGACATTTGAAATTATATGGATTGTATTTCTTTATATTTATACATGTACTAAATCAATCTCAAATAAATGGTGAGACATCTATTGACAATGAACCAGCAGTAATATCATTGAAGGATTTGTGATCACATAGTCACCCTATAGTCTATTGGTGGAAACTTAGCCCACACACCATGTCTATGACTCGGATCCTTCCTGCCACAATCACTATAGTTTCTCTGAAACTGGAACACAATATGATGGTTATCCAGTGCCTGGTTACATGCACATACCTCCATTCAACCATTCTCCACAAAACTCAAGGTTTTCTATTGCAGTATTTTTTTTATAGTTTTTGTGCATTACATGACAGAGATAGAAAAGTGGTGCAAAGAGTCAGTTCAAGAAGGTGTCAGACAAGACCATCCAGAATGAGTAAAGCCGTTGAAACTGCCCTCATTGACAGCAGAGCAGAGATTTCCTGCATAGATTGGGCCTTTGTTCAAAGAATCAACTACCCAGAGACCATCTCCTATACTCATCAAAGTCCAGAATATCAACCAATTCACCAATAGGAAAGGAGACATCCTCTACACTACCTCACTCTTCGTCAACATTGAAGGAGTCACCCAGAAAGTGACCTTCCATATATCATGAATTGCAGAAACGAAAACATAATCCTAGGACTTCCCTGGCTTCGAACAGCCAACTCCACCATCGACTGGGAAAAACAAACCCTTTCCATTTCTGAATCCTTCAATCAATCTGCAGACCTCTACCATCTACATGTTGCAGATATTCAACGTCACAATACCCATTTCTCCTACCCTTCAAGTCTCTCTCCATCGAAACTCCCCAAGCATGTAAAAGTCCATGTCATCCACGACGCAAAACTCTATGACTACCTAAGTTTCGAAACTGAACCACAATTCCTCCAGAGAGCCACCGTAAACCGGGTCCTCTATTGAGTCATGAGATGTGGTTCTCGCTTCATCTCTAAGGGATCCACCCTTATCTACTGCCACAAACCTCATAATTGAAACCGAGAAAGCAAAACCAAAAGTGACCCTTCCCTCAGAATACTCCCAGTTTGCCTCCGTCTTCTTTGAAGCAGCCTCAGCACACCTTCCCCCCTCCCGACCCTATGATTACACCATCAATCTCGATGAAACTTTTGTACCAAAAATTGTGAAGATCTACCCTCTTTCCCCCAATGAACAGAAAGCAACTGAGGATTTCCTCAAAGAAAACCTTCGCAGTGTTACAATTGTCTCCAGAACTTTTACTATGTCTTTTCTCTCTCTCTTTTTGCTTCGCTTATCGCCTTTACCTTGTCTTTACATTGTATCATAGATCTCGGGCGATTTCATATCTTGTTCCACATCGCTGATGATCCGACTTTCCCCTATCCTTGTTCCTCATTCCTCCTATCTCTATTCTGACTTCTTCCTATCAATCCTCTGACTCATGATGATATCATTGCTTCATCATCACCTATCTTGTCACTCAAGGGAGCTAAAGTTTTTACCAAGTTTGATGTCCACTGGGGATATAACAATGTCCGCATCAAGGAAGGAGATCAATGGAAAGGTGCCTTCATCACCCACAAAGGACTCTTTGAACTTACTGTCATGTTCTTTGGCATGAATAACTCTCTCTCTACCTTCCAGAGATTCATGAATGTATCTCTCCTTTTCTCACCGAGGGTTTAACCCCTATCAATAACCCTACCATCTATTGGTGCCCCAACTCCCCCCACCTCCCTTCTCCCTCGGAGGTCCACCACATCGTCGCAGTAGATGTCCCTCACTCTGCCTTCACAACCAGGACCGACGACCCCTCTTCCGAAGACCTCCTGAAACTCAGGATGTGTTATGCGAAGCATTACTTGTATTGTTGAGGAGCTCACTAAGAGTCACGTCGAGACGAATACACGAAGGGCTCTCTACCTTAAGTGCTCACACTAAGGGCTCGAGGTAGCTTTGAATACTGATGCTTGATTGCGTAGATCTAGCTAGGGAAACAACACCATTGTGCTACTGGGTATTTAAGCAGTGAGTGCAAATGCACAGACCATGCAGTGTAAGTAGCAGTGAAACAGAGAAAGACATATCGAGTAATCGAGATAAGGAGATATTGAGATAAGAAGATAAGAAGATAAGAAGATAGAGAGATAAAGAGATAGGGAGAGATAGGGAGATAAGAGATTATACATCATAACGAGGAGGGGAAAGGAGAATAGACAAGTCAGATCATAAAGACATAGCGAAAGGAAAAGAGATGAAGCGAAAAGAGGAATTACGAAGATGGAACCCTATGGGAACAACTGTAACAAGATGTATCTACAAGACGCTCGCTTCTGCAGCTCTGTCTTCGAGCACACGGACGTCAGATCTCCCCTCTATTCCACCTATTTAGTGTTTATCCATATTTCCTCCCTAGGTTCTATTGCTACTAGACTCCTTTCTTCTGCAGACACAGAAACTGCCTTCTTGGTCTCTCAGATTACTGCAGCCAGAGTTGCCGTCGAAAGACACCTTCTCACTATCCTCTTCCAACTTGGGATGTTGGAGTTCATCATCGACATAGACCGGTTTCTGGCTGAATCTACCATTTACTCCCCTCCCCTCACTATCCCCTCTTCTCCTCCAGGTCTTCCTCGTCCCCCCCTCCATCTCCACATCACTGAAGTCGAAGCTGTCTCTCTTGAAGGGACTCTTCCCCTTTTACAGATTTCTTTGTTTGAACTTTGGCATCACCGTTTTGGACATGGATCTGACGATGCTCTACGACATGCTTCAATACCAACTAAAGGAGTTCCAAAGCTTCTTCCCCCTTCAAACTCTACCCATCTTTGTCATGGTTGCCAGCTTGGTAAATCCCATGAACATCCTCTTGGTCTTTCTGAGAAGTGTTCTTCCCAAGTTCTTGGTTTAGTTCATACTAACTGAAGGCAATCCAATCCTGATGGACTATGGCACCTTGACTCGAAACGAAGACTTATGGAGGGGGAATGTATAGGATGGGGAATCCAACCAAAACAAGACTGGCTTGTTCAGTTGTTGCATTCAAGTATATATACTACTGGTACATGTCTGAATAAGCTATGCTAACTATATAAGGTATCTGTGTTCAACGGGTCTTACCAGGACACATCACATGATTGCTGACTAAGCGGATCACGTGATGATGAAAAGAAAGATGAAGAAAGCTGATGTAATTGGTCACGTGATCTAGTCACGTGACTTCGGTTGGTAGAAAATGAAGAGAGGAAAACGAGGTTTGTAACATCACCCCCCTGCTAGCCCTGAGATTCCAGATCAGGTGGGAGAGTGGCGCCGGAGGTGAAATTAATGATAGTGGTGGAAAATAAAGAGTCGAAGAGAGCCCGATTCATTTTCAGGGGACGAGGAGCGGAAGGTCTATGGTGATGGAAGTCATTGACTTCAGCCTGCGCATTCTTTAGACCGGAGGCTGGCTCCCAAGTGTGATCAGATTCATCATATCCTTTCCAGTGTACCAGATACTGGAAACTGCGACCAATAGGACGAGAGTCGACGATATAGTCAACTTCCAATTTGGATGTGCCTTCATCATTGACAGACACAGGTCCTGGACGTACAACTAAGGACCGATCCAGTGTTCCATCAATTTTCGTGATGGGCGCTCATCAAGAGTGAGGTGTTTGGTGCTAAGCCAAACAAGATCTCCTATCTGGTAATCGGGTGCAGCCGATCTATGTTTGTCGGCCTGCAGTTTCATTCGTTCTCTCGTGCGTTCCAGTGTGCTCTTGGCATGTTTGATATTCGCTTTCATATCATCGGCGAGGTCTTTAGCTGCTGGAGCTTTGACGGAAAGTGGCTCAAAACCGAGACGAGTAGCGAATGTTTTTGTTAACTGAAATGGGCTAAAACCGGTAGCCGAGGAACGAGTGTTATTGAAATCGAACTGGGTGAGGGCTAACCATTCGACCCATTTATCTTGTTTTTCTGCATTGAAGAGGCAGAGATACTGTCCAAGTTTCCTGTTAACTCTCTCTGCTTGTCCATCAGTCTGAGGGTGATATGCTGTGGACATCTTTTTCTCGATTTTTAATAGTTTAAGAAGATCAACCATCAATTGACTTGCAAATTGTGGTCCGCGATCTGAAATGAGGGAATCTGGAAGTCCATGGTGTTTCCATACATAATCTCTGTACAGCTTAGCTGTTCCTTTTGAAGTAACTGTTTTTGTAGTAGGGACAAACACGACTTCTTTCGAGAAGCAATCAACGACCACTAAAATGCTGTCGAAGCCATGAGAAGGGGAAAGGCTGGTGATGAAGTCGGCCAAAGTGCTTTTCTAGGGTCCTTCAGAAACCTCAAGCAGTTGTAATAGTCCGGCTGGCGGAACGTTCGTGGATTTCATTCGCGCACAGCGCTCACAAGATCGACAATAGTCCTGTACATCTTTCTTGACTCCCGGCCAAGAATAGTACTGTGCGAGAAATTCCTGTGTCTTTTCGGCACCTTTATGGCCGAAGATCGGATGATTGTGGAATTGTGTTAATACTTCTCTGTGGAGTTCTTTCGGGACCCATAGTTTGTTGTTATAGAAATATAATCCTTCACAGAGGATCGACGCATCTGGAGATGTGCATCCAGAATGCTGTTTTTATATTTTATTGAAAAGGGAGATCTCTTCAAGAGATCGGATACGGGTTTCAGGAATAAATCCGAGGTGGAAGACAAAGGCTCCTTTCCATTCATCTCCCTTTTTAACTCTCACGTTGTTGTAACTCCAACGGAGATCCATTTTGGTGAAGATCTTGCTTCCTTTTAATTTATCGACAATCTGGGAAATGAGCGGGAGAGGGTAGTTATTTTTGACTGTTCCCTCATTTCCATAGAATTAAATCATTCCCCACATCTCCAAATTAAATTCCGAAATTAGTGTAAAATCAGGGTAGGTGTGATTATAGCATCCCAAAAGGGCACAACCATTGCCCTGATGATATATACATCACGACACATCTAATATATATATACATGAAAAAGTCGACAATATGTTGTAGGATGATAGAGATGGCTCTAGAGTAAATTATAAACCATTGGAAATATTCCAGTACACATCCCCCACATGCCTACAACTTTCCCATTCAGCAAAACAAGTTTGCAATGCTGTAAAAGCAAAATACCAGCCAGGAGGAGGACAAGATATAGAACTATATTCTAAGATATTGGACCCCTGAGGTTATGGCATCTGATAATGATATATGAAAGCTATCTGGGGACAATTTCTATAAGGGGATAACACCAGGGGATCAAAAATGTGAACAGGTTTTCGATATTTTCAATATATCTCATATATATACTTAGCAATGATGATATATGGCCAAATAAAGCTCTCAGATGATGGATTATGTAATATATATATTATATCAACAATCATATGCTATTCCCAAAAAGGAAACTCTATCTACATCTTATCTATCTTGATCATATTGATTAGATTAAATTTTTGGTGATAAGATTAAATATCATGATATCTTGGAACTTATCTGTCTTAAGTCCTAATGGGAGTCCCAGTTGGATGGTATGGGAGTCCCACTTGAGTAGTATGGGAGTCCCACTTGGATGGTATGGGAGTCCCATTATGAGTAGGGGGAGTCTCAGTGAGGTGGTATGGGAGTCCCACTTGAGTAGTATGGGAGTCCCACTTGGACGATATGGGTGTCCCAGTTGAGTGGTATGGGAGTCCCATTATGAGTAATACAAGTCCCACTTGAGCATTGAGGGACTCTCACTTGGAGTGAAACTATATTTAGACCGATTACATAATCTGCATTTTATATTCACTGAAACCACATTTGGATATATTACATAAGCTTACATAATCACAATATTGCCACTTGTATATTGAATTGTACTACATTTGGATATATTACATAATCTTACATAATCATGGCATTACCATTTGTATACTAATTAAGCCAGATTTGGAAATCTTACATAATCTTACATAAGGTCCAAAGGAGGTTTTTGGAAAATATCAATTTGATGAGACTCCCACATATTTTTGGTGATGCTGACATAATGAATTCAAACATTCCAAAAATGGTTTTCAGACACTTTTAAATTTGTGGGACTCCCTTGAGGGACTTCCACATATTTGGTCATGCTGACATAATTCATCCAAACATTCCAAACATGGTTTTCAGACAATATCAATTTTGTGGAAATCCCACCACTGTGTTATGGAAGTCCCTCAAGGGACTCCCATTGTTTGGTGGCCACTGACATAATGCATCCAAACATCATAAAAATGGTTTTGGCAAAAAACGTACAGAGTCCCTGGGGCTCCCCATATAAAATGTGGCTCTTAGCCACCTGGCCCAGGTCGCCTGAAGTGTCGGTTGTGACATCTGGTAGGCTACCACATTGAGATGTCGGAGAATCAAGAGAGACATCACTATCTAATACACTAAAAGAAGAGATTGAAGAGGAACAAGAAATAGAGTTTGTACCAGCACTATCTAGGCGTCAAGTACGTAAAGAGAAACTATTTTTATTATTTTCTAGAGCCTGAGGGGGAGACGCGTTACCCGATAACGGCTCCCTTACTCTTTTCCCTGATTCACGGCCCTGTCACAAAAGTAGGCCCATAGCAGCGAGACGACCAGACGGTGGGGAGAGCGCGGACAGGGAGGACAGGGAGACGACAAGGTGGGTATCGCAACTCATCATTGTCGTCGAGTCATGGCGAAACAACGAGGGCGAGGAGATGACACTGCAACAACGAGGACGTGACACGTGCAACACCGCGACAACGACAACGACTACGACACGGTGTCGTTGCAACAGCAACGATGAGGACGATGGGAACGATGTTGCGTCATGGCGAGGTGACAAGATGACAGGGAGAGCGTGGACGGGACAACGGGGAGAGCGTGGACGGGACAACAGGGAGACAACACAGTGAGTACCGCGACAACGACGAGGACGGGGAGCTGACCCATGGCATCAGCGACACCGCACCAACGAAATGTGACGCGCCACGACCACGACTATGACACGGTGTCATTGCAACAGCAACCATGACAAGGACGACGCCGCATCATGGCAAGACGACAAGGCGACGGGGAGAGCGAGGACAGGGACGCATGGTAGGTACCGTGACGAGGTTGTCGCATCATGTCAAAATGACAAGGACGATAAGGACGGGACACCGCGACGATGACGCGACGTGTCCGCGACACCGCGATCGCGATGACGAGGGGAGGACGAGAAGGCACGGCATCAGTGACACTGTGACAAGGATGACCGCATGACACCAGCAACGGTACCACGACCACAATGATGGCACGGCGCGACGTCCACAACACCGGTGTGACGAGGACGAGGATGGTGCGACATGGTAATACAGTCTATTTTTTATTTATGTTCTGTACCTACATAGTTTACAAAATTGAATTGAATTTTAATAAATAAAAAATGAAAGGAAGAAAAAAAAGACTGTTGAATGGTATGGATCGTGTGGTTGCTGTGAGTGCACTGACAGTGCTATACAGCAGGGAAGGGCTGGTACAGCATTACTAATCTTGTACAGCTTATGGTGCTGTGATGGGGCTGTGCTGTCACTGCATAAGGGGGGACCTTGCTATAGCTCTGTGACTAATGTAATATGTTGTGCAGCACTGCACACACAAGTTGGAATTTGCTGAAAGTTCTTGTGACTTTCGAGGTAGTGTAAACACGACCAAAGTTTACTCGACCGACACAAAAATCTGCATCACATTCAGAGGTAGCAAAGGGATAACAGTGACAGAAAAACATACCGTGTAGTTCTTTAGTAGGCGACATGATGTTCCGAATGTTGACCAGTGCCACATCAAAGCGCGCGGGGGTAATGATGTCACCTGCATCATAGATTGGGGGTTGTGCATGGATAGAGTCGATAGTCTCGTTGTTGTCATGAAGTTCAGTGTTGTAAAACTTGATGCGGTGGAATATTGGAAGTGAGGTAAAAGGGACTCCGAGGTGAATGGAACGTGCATGCTCATCGAGCCTTTGCCTGCGCTGAGATATTGTCGGATTGTTGAATTGGGCGATGAAACGAGTGAGTGGCGAGCGAAATGATGGAGCATTGTAATGCAATGGTGATGAGATGGTGTTGATTGAAACCGATTTTTGAGAGGGATGCAGTGTTACGATTCTCGAGGGACCCCTATATCTTTTCCTCTTCTTCTTACTTCACTTCGTATCCTTAACATCATCTCACCCTTTTCTTGTACCATTAGTCATCCGCAGTTTCTTAGTCATACTTACTGCAGATCACCTACTTCGAATCCTTCCTCGCTATTCTTTGACGTTCTATGGCATCATTTTTCTTAACCAATCATTGATCTTTTACTTATCTTCTTTTTATCTATATAAGACTCGAACCGACGACACCTTCTGTTTTTCTTTAACCTTGACCTCCTCGAGTATCCTAGATACGTCTTGGAATATATCCTTGTCTTCTTGAAACTCTCTGCATGACCTCGTCCTGCACTTGAAAGGACACTTCGACTTCGAAGGCCAAACTTGCCTCTCAAAGTCGTCTTGAATCTTCCTTGTTACTTAAGTCTTCGATCCCTTGATCCTCGAAGAACCTCGTTGTCTTGATCCCACGACCCTCAAGACTCCGTAGTCCTCCTCGTCTCTTGTCCTAGACCCTTCTCCTCGAGGCTACCCTTGTTCCTACCCAGACCAAGTGTAACATGCAGCACCATTTTCAGCCGGAAGGACTGGGTCATGTTGGGAGCGTGCCAGTGAAGCTCTCGATGAGCAGAAACCTGTGAAAGAATGTCGGGACCAAGTTGAGACTGCAATGCAACATAGTTAGCATGACGGACCACCTTCTCCTTTCGCTCGAG
>JBBPOL010000792.1:0-10365 GCA_038091435.1 Leccinum variabile | reverse complement strand
AATGTGGGGTTGGATCAGACAGGGTTAGGTCAACAAACCTAGCTTCGCTCGCCCCACTCAACCTGCCACGCTCACGTTCGCCCAGGTATACCTAAGACGAAAGAGAAGTTTTCAGAGCTCGATTTGTCTCTCCTATACCTCCGTCAAAACGTCAAGACGCCGGAGACTTGTCTCATGCCTTCCCGTCATCCAGCGGTCTGCGAACGAGTCTGCCTCTTTCTACTCCTTGTTGATTATTACTGATCTGCATGTGCAGGGAGAGGTGATGGGTCGAAGACCAAACATGTCGCACATATTACCTGTTCAACGATAATCCTTCCTCAACCCGTTCCACAGAGATATTACTCGTGGATCAAGTTCATACTATTGGCAATTAAAAAGCACACCCGAGACTTGACTTCTCTCGCTGGGTCTGGCTGAGCTGGGAAATAGCCTTGGAGGGTAGCGAGGCCCAACTTGAACGGTGGTCGTGAGTACGGTCGAGTTCTGCACCCACCTCGTCTCGCTGACGTAGAAATGTGACAACTAACTTGCTGCCGCAACGAAACTCTAACATAGCAAAAGATTTGCACTGATCGAAAGCAAGGTGTAGATGGCACCACAAACTCACCGCTCTTCTACCATCGCTCGCTTGGCCTTGCACTGGAGGCAAACTCGGTGAATGCACCATTATGTAAGAGTTCTCTCGGTTGAATCCGGCTACAATGTGAGTCTAGACTCTTTCGCGAAACTCCTCACCCATACCTGTTTCGATGATCCGAATGTACTTCATCAGTTTCATTGTTATCCGGTTAGTTCCTAGACGTGAATCCCGACATTTATTTAAGTCATGCGCACGTACTTGATGGTATTTGTGCTACCCAATGCTCTTCAAGGTGATCACAACATTTGCCGTCACAGTGCCTGTTTTCGTTCTGGCCACCCAAACACCTGATCGGAGGGGAAGTGATGGTATAGCCATACCACTCACGAAACGCTCTCATACCGACGCGCGCGAATTTCATGCTACATCACATAACACGTGAATCGACCTGTGATGTCCTCAGGCATTGTCTTTGCTTAGACCTTTTTAGGCAGATTATTCGTGGGACAAGTGGGATGGATGGTTCCGAAACAAACACGGGAACGCCGCATCCTTCTGCTGCGAAACGGGTCGGGGTCGGAGCCGGTCTTGCTTTGACAAACTACCTAGATGAAATATGGTTTGGGATTATTTCGATCGGTACTCCTCCCCAGTCCTTCACTGGTAAGTTTTTCTGTGCATTCGTGACACCCACTCACTCTAGTTGCCACCTCAGTCCAGCTCAACACCGGTACTAGGTAAGTGTTTTTTGTCAGTACCATCCACTCTCTCGTCTTATTCGACCCAGCGATCTCTTTGTTCCAGCCGTAACCGGTGATGAAAACTGCAGAAGCCACTTTAAACTCTGGGATCCCGCATTGTCCCTAATCACCAACTTCGACCTCGATATAGATTTTGCGCAAATATTTGCAGATGGTAAGATTGCCTGTGGTAATCAATACCACGACAATGTAACCATTGCTGGTTTTACCGTATGTTTGTATTGTTTGAGAACATCATCACTTCTGACCGATTAATAGGCAAACATTCAGACCATCGGTGCCGCAACAATATATTCGTCAAATTTGGGAGCATCTCGGTTTCTTGCAGATGGTATATTGGGATTAGCTTTTCCGCCCATGTCAGAATTTCTTGGCCAGAGCCCTCTGTTTCATACGCTCTACAAGGAAGGAAAGCTGTCTCAACCAGTGTTTTCACTCAAGCTCGACTCTTCCGGAGGCGAGCTGTACATCGGTGGAGCGAACGAGGCGCTTTACATTCAAAACACCCTCGTTTTTACCCCTGTAATAAATCCGGCGGTGGTGAGTGCAAACGCCAGGCGGTATGGATGTATCTTAAATTTCCCTTTCAGGGTCTCTGGGAGTTTAAGATAGATAACATCAAAGTCAACGGAGAAATAGTTCTGACAGATGTAGTCGCCATCATTGACAGTGGTGCCAGCTGGATAATTGGTGATCGGCAGCGAGTTTATGACTTGCACATGGCGGGTAACGGGGGGGAATACATAAACAGGCGTGGTATTTTTTACACCTGTGAGTTTCGATCGATTTTAGTACTTTTGAATCGTTTTGATTGACTCCCTGTAGTCCCATGCCCTTCTTTTCCATCCATGACTTTTACCATTGGTGGAAGGTCGTTTCTGATACCTGAGCAAGTCCTCAACAGGGGACAGATTGAGCCTAGGGGGCAAAAATGCTTTAGCGGATTTGTCTCTGCGGAAAAGGTTGCTCGTGAGATTCTTCTGATCAGCATTTCCTCTTCCCATGCTGACCAGTGAACCCGACTAGGATTCTGGTCGCTCGGGGGTATTTTCCTCCAACATTTCTATACCGTGTTGGATTTCAACAGCGAGTCACCACGAATTGGATTCGCAGAGCTTGTGCCGTCAAACGAGATACATTACTAGTATTTTTTGCACAAGAGGTCTTATCGTAGAGTCACGACCTACCACGACCCTACCATTCTGCATCATCATACTGTACATCGTTGAGCTCGTCCTCTTCCGAAGAGGGGTCGCAAATGTGTGTGACTCTAAGCATTAATAGCAAAATCTCACCTGGCAGTTTCTCCAATATCTCCTAGCCACGTAGTCCCTGAAAATCTTGGCTAGGCAATCATGGGTACCACATACGAACTCAAAAAATCTTCCTCCACGCGTACGGGAATGCGGCGACGACTGCGTCGGAAATGGAAACGATGCGGGCCATGCGTTCCACCTCTGCCGTGAGCGCCTAAGCCTGGCATGGGCCGTTTGACGCGCGCGATGCCGACAACGCCCACGCCTACCGCGCGACGAGTAAGCATGACGGGCAAGGGTATTTATCCTCTCGGCTTGTTTTCATTGTCCCCGACGAGTCAGGGTGTCTTCATGTGGAGACAACCCGAATCAGGTGACATGTCGGCAGGTGGTCAGACGGTGAGGTTGAATCAAGGAACGAAGTGCTCATTTGAAGACCCGGGCCATTTAAGTAGCAAAACCTGCCGAACACGAGGCTAGGTCAACCTGTGCTTCTTTTAATGGCGGCGGGTTCGGCACAGCACGGTAAGACGGAATGGAGGTGTGAGCACATACTGGGTGCTGATGGACCGGAGGCTGCAGTGGTACAGCCAAGACGGACACCCGGGCCGGCAATGCCAATCAAATGCCAATCACCACGTACGCAACATCACACAGATATGGAGTGCAGCGTTTAAGAGAGGAGTGCGATGCCAGCAAAAACTACGATGAAAGGCATACATATATGTACCATACAGGAACAACGTCAGTCAGGCTAATGCATTGTAAGAGAATCCTACCTGTCCCCCGCGCTGCTGCGATTACGATATCTCTACGATCCTGACGCGGATTTCCTTGGCAGAACTGATGCGACATTCAAGCCTTGGAAAGAAGATCTCGTGTTCAGCAGCGACACGCTAGTAATCCCCACGGGATTGTTTTTCCAACTAAAGAGCATGGAACGGCTGTTATAGATGGACGACGAGCTGCAATGCGCGGGGATAGTCATCCATTGTGGCGACAGGTCCAGCGTACAAGGGAGGAGCGGCCGCATTGGGTGCAGCTCGAGACTGAGAATTCGCTTCGGCCTGCCAACCAGACCACGACTCCGACTATATGTGGTCCATCCCCGATACCCGAGCACCGAAACACTTTCCTTCACCGATCACGGCATGATTCAGATTACTCAACAAGTTTCCTGACCTGGAACAAGATATACGGGAGGGATAGTCTGCGGTCGGGAAATTGCGCTAATGGAAGGCGGATGACTTGGATATAGACGAGCATTGCCTGTGTCCGAGACATCGAACTTCTTAATTCCGACTCGGAGACATGCCCATCTATTTCGGCATCTTCAATGGCGAGCGATGTTTGAGGGGTTTGAGGATTTGAAAGGAAAGGGAGGCTGGGAAACAGCTGTTGTACGTTGAATTCGAACTTTGGTGAAGGCACCACACCAAGTGCACGACACCGTCAGCCTCCCGCATAATGGGCACGATGTAGGGGTTCAATCCAGTGGAAGGAGGATCAAGGTCGATGTATGTTTGAATAGGAAGATGTCCGTTATATGTGAGACGTTTCAAAAAGTGCTATTGAATAGGGTCTGTCAGATACTCGGCATGTAAAAAAGACACCAGCACTTGCCCGCCAGGCTGAATCGATATCACGGGCATACTGAGACTCTGCCAGTGGTTCTGGTTCCTGTGTTTCTCTCAGGGTCTCCAGGGAGTTCCGCAAAAATGTTCTAACTTCTTCTTCAGCCTTCCCGATCTCTCTCTCATCCACGTTTATGGGAAGATTGGGCTGACCCAAGCATTCTACCATGACTTTTTGGAAGTCGACGACCACCTGCTGGCTTCCCTGTGCCCCTGAAGACGCGTCCTGGTGCAACACAACTTTGACTGGGAGTGGTTCCATATCCAAATTTTCTGCGAGATATAGAATCCTGGCCTGTCGATTTTTGACCCACAATGCAACGCCGTCCGGGTCGTTGCCAGCTTGCTGATGAGCAAGCACAAAGGCACGATCAGTAAGCTCGGCCAAGCGTGGAAGCGTGGGCACTGTGGGGGAGGGACTGCCTATGTTGGCGAGAATAGCACTAAATGGTGACTCCGACTCGTTGGATTGAAGTGACATTGTATTCCGAGTGGCTGTGAAGCCTTTCTCTAAAATCTACTAGCAAATCCCCCTATAAGGCTGACGTTTCTTCCCGGACTTGTAACACCAACGACATCAAGTTTTTGAAGCGACAAGACTAGATCCTACCAGCCAGATAAATAGGAGATGGCCGGTTTCTATCTGACTCCAAACTAACAGGCTCATGGCCGAACAAACTATGTGCGAATTTGTGAATCGTAGCAGGAGTCGCACAACTTCAACTTCATGCATGGAGTGCAAAACGCCCACTCGCAGCCCTCACACTTCCTCCTTTCCACGCATACTCCGCAAAACTTGGCCCTACAACCCTTGGTATGACACCCGTCCACAGGCTCCAATCCTTCCTCCGACTCGGGTTTGGTCATCGTGCCCGCCAACGGTCCTGGCGCGAACGAACACCAATCTTCTTCCGCACAATCGTCGCACAGCAACGTCAGATCGCACTCACAGCAAATGTGGAGGTACGAGCAGTCGTCACAGCAATACACCCGCTTGCAGCGCGGGCAGTCCCTGAGACTGGGTGCCATCAGCTCCTCCTTCTTGCAGTCATCGCAGACCCAACACCACCCGCAGGCGCACGAGAGGCCACCTTCGGGTGAGCACGATTCGCAGATGATCGAACTTTTAACTTCTCCTTCGCTCGACCAACAGCAGTCGTTGGCGCACCCATCGGCACGCCCACCTCGGCCCTCGATGCAGTCCGAACACAGCATTGGCTTGGCAGCGTGTGCTCTGTCGCTGTCTGACAATCCACGAAAGCCATTCATCGGAGACCGGTACCTGTATGACATATCTTTGGGTCGGCCTTGGCACCACGCCAGTTCGTCGCGACAAAACCAGATATCGCAATCAGGACATTGGCCAAGCGATGGGACGAACTGTGCATTTTGCAAGCAAGGTAGACATACGGAAACATGCTCATGACGGAAGCATGATTGGAAGGGAAGCAGTCGAGAAGCAGGACAATGAGTGTTGCGACACATGAAGGCTTGACACGAGGTGCATAAAGTTGTTCGTTTCCCGCACAGTGGACATGGCTTGTCGAGGCAGTAAATTTCTATGTGTACCCGGTCAGGAAAAAGTCCATTATGATTAAGACGTTTTATAAAGTCCTGACATACACATTCATTCGTCAGGATTAGCTCGAGGGAAAAAAAGGAGCATCACCCACCCGCCAAGCAGACGCTAGCAATTTTCGCAGAAATGCCTTGACCTCTTCTTCAGTAATCTTGATCTCCTCCGCTTTGATGGGAAAATTGGGCCGATCCTTGCATTCCACTGACATTTTCTGAAAGTCGACGACCACTTCTTCGATTCCTATTGCCATTTCAGGTAGGTCGTGGAGCAAGACAACTTTGACCGGGGATGGTGTCACATCGCCATCTGGTATGTGGTATAAAATCCTTGCTTGAATATTTTTGACCCACAAAGGAAGGTTGTTAGGGTCGTAACCAGCTTGTTGATTGGCAAGCATGAAGGCGCGATTGGCGAGCTCAGCCAAGAATGGGAGCGTAGGGACGCCCTGGGAGGGTATGGTGATATTGGCGAGAATGGCTCGAAACTGCGTCGACTCCTCGGAGTCGGGTTCAAGTTGAGACATCCTGGTAGTGCCGCTACTAAAGATCAGGACAAAGTGCGGGTTTCGAGTTGAACCCCCCACGCAGGTCTGTGGCTCATATAAGTATCTGTTTTGACAGCTTTGCCGCGTCGCCGGTTGGAGCGCAGAAGTTTGAGGGCCATTTCTTAGCGGGAGTCGCGCAGGGCCACATCTGCCATGAGGCCTAAGCTTGAAGCTTGAGGCCTCGAGGACCCACAGCACTGCGAGTCTGAATGGTGGTACATAGTCACGTCGTCTCCCACGGGCAACCGACGACGCAACCGACGGCGTCTGTGGCTCCCTCACCCATCTGCCAACCTGTCCACTCGTCTTGTCTTACCGTTCGTCTTCGAGTTTGGAAGGGCAAATGTGAGTCGTCAACCTTCTCCGAGTCGCCCACCACTGTCTTCCACCACTTCAAGTTCAAGTTGGGACGGCCCGGGCACGCTTCTGTCACTGTATTCTCACGAGTGCCAGCCAGATGGTAAGTAGTAATCGCAACATTGCAATATGTACAAATATGCGAGTCCCGATCTGCGCGCTTCAAGTTGGGCAGTGAGTGGCGTTGTGTGCAGGAAGAATCTTGTTTCGTCTACCGTGCGCTTACTACAAGATACAGCGGGGTCTTGAAATGTGCGTCTCGACTCTCATTCGCTGACCATCCCAGCCGCCCACGCACCGACATTTCCTCCGATTTGAATTGGGTCCCACCGGATGAAGAATCCCAGACGCTCTTCTTCGAGAGGTGGTGGTTTCAAGGTGTCGTCATTAATGTCATCGCATATGGCGTTACGGTCTCTCTACTTTTTTTTATCATGGAAAAATTCACATCGAGTTCAAGGAACGCTTACATCTGCGCATCCTTATTACCGTCTCTTTCCTCCTCGCAACTTCTTTCGCGACCACTCTCGCAGCCACTGATCAGATGGCGTTCATCGACAATCGTAACTACCCGGTGGCCCAAATAAAAATGTTCTATATTCTTATGAACGATGCGAATGGGGTAGTATATGTTTTGTCCACCTGGTTATGTGGCGCTCTGGTGCCAGTGGTAAGTGGGAATAGTAGTTCACATTCACCAGGGTCTATGATCTTGTCAGGTACAACGCTTCAAAGTCATCATGGTACAGAATGGTAGGGTCGTGGTAGGTCGTGACTCTACAATCAGAACTCATGTGCAAATAACACTAATATGTAGACGTAAGTTCTGCGAATCCAACTCGTGGTGACGCGCTGTTGAAATCAAACACGGTATAGAACTGCTGGAGGAAGTTGGTCCCGAACAACCAGTAATCTAGTCGGGTTCACCGGTCAACATGGGAAGAGGAAATGCTGATCAGAAGAATCTCACGAGAATACTCCTCCACAGTCGCAATTCCGCTAAAGCAATTTTCCGAAGACGAAATCCGTCCCTTGTTGAGGTCCGTGGCCGGAATGAAAAACGGCCTTCCACCAATAGTGAAAGTCATGGAGGGAAAAGACCTGCATGGGACTACAGGGAGTCAATCAAAGGTACCAAATTCGATCGAAACTCACAGGTGTAATAATTACTGCCCTCGAATGATTTACCGCCAGCTGCCTCGTGCACGGCCAAAACTCGCTGCGGATCACCAATAATGAAGTTGCAACCGGTGTCGACGACGGCGGCTACGTCTGTCAGAACTATTTTTCCTTTGACTTTAATGTTATCTATTGTCAGCGCCCAGAGACCCTGAAAGGGCAATCTAAGTATGCATGCATATCGCCTGGCGTTTGTGCTTACCAGCGCTGGATTTATTACAGGGGTAAAGACGAGGGTGGTAGGAATGTAAAGTGCCTCGTTCGTTCCACCGACATACAGCTCGCCTCCAGAAGAGGTGAGCTTGAGTGAAAACATTGGTCGAGACAGCTTTCCTTCTTTGAAGAGTGTGTGAAACAGAGGGCTCTGGCCATGAAATACTGAGTGAGACGGGAAAGCCAATCCCAATATACCATCTGGAGGAAACCCAGATACTCCCATATTTGAAGGATATGCAACTGCAGCACCGATGGTCTGAATGTCTGCCTATCCATCGGTTGGAAGTGATGATGTTGGCAAATAGTAAAAACATACGGTAAAACCAGAAATGGTTACATTGTCCGTGTATTGATTACCAGCGACAAACCTACCATCTGCAAATTGTAATGCAAAAATTTCATCGAGGTCCGTGTTGGTAATGTGGGACGATGATGTGGGATTCCAGAGGTGAGAGTGGCTTCTGCAGTTCTCATCGCCGGTTGAGGTTGGAACAAAGAGATCGCTGGGTCGAATAAGACGAGAAAGTGGCTGGTCCTGACAGATAACTTACCTAAAACCGGTGTTTAACTGGACTGAGGTGGTGACTAGAGTGAGTGGGCGCCACGAATGCACGGAAATACTTACCAGTGAAGGACTTGGGAGGAGTACCGATCGAAATGGTCCCATACCATATACTATTCTTGTATTCTGTCAAATCAACGCCCGCTCCTTCGTTCCTTTCGGAATCATCCATGCCACTTGGCCCACGAATGATCTTTCTAAAAACGTGTGAGCAAAAACGATGTCTGAGGACATCACAGGTCGATTTACGCGTTATGTGATCTAGTAGCATGAAATCCGCGCGCGTCGGTATCAGAGCGTTTCGTGAGTGGTATGGCTATACCATCACTTTCCCCTCTAGGATCAGGTGTTTGGGCGGCCAGAACGAAAACAGGCACTGTGACGACGATGGTTGTGATCACTTTGAAGAGCATTGGGTAGCAAATGTGGAGGAGCACAAACACCATCAAGTACGTGCGCCTGACTTGTGTAAATGAATGTAAATATCGGGATGGTATCACGTTTAGGAACTAACTGGATCAAATGGATGAAGTACATTCGGATCATAAACGCAGTTTAGCAACGGAGCCCGACTCACACGCCGGATTTGACCGAGACCACTCTTGATGATGCTTGTCACCAAGTTTGCTTCCAGTGCAAGGCGGAGCGGGCGATGGTCGAAGGGCGGCGAGTCTGTGGTGCCGCATCTACACCTTTCTTACGATCAGTCCTAGTACAGTAGAGTCAATACTCCCTCCGACGTGGTATGACTACAACGCCGATCAGCAAAGCGACTGGACTGTTCCCCGACTCCCACGAAGTGGAGGAGGGTTTGTAATTGCACCAAATGTGCCGCAGTCCAAGCAGATGGAAGTGCGCAAGTCCGATTCATGAACACACACCCCTGCAGCGAACAGCGGCCATTGTATAGAATTTTCGACACTGGATAGGTCGGTACTATTCTTCCGGGTGCACCAGAATCGGTATCACAAATCGAGCCACTCTTCCCGAATCTATGGCTATTAGTCCTTCCTGTCATGAAGAAGTACGATGATGGTGGATCGTTTCCATTCCCGCCGTCGTCGCTACGCGTGTAGGAATATTTTGAGTTAGTATGTGGTACCCATGATTGCCTAGCTAATATTTTCGGAGACAGCGCGGCTATTGCGGGGACTGCGAGATGACATTTTGCTATTCATTATTGGGCTCACACATTTAAGACCCTCTTCGGAAGAGGACGAGCTCAAGGATGTCGAGTATGATGGTACAGAATGGTAGGGTCGTGGTACGTCTTGACTCGACAATAATCAGAACTCATGTACAAATAACACTAGTGAAAGTATGTAGACATAAGCTCTGCGAATCCAACTCGTGGTGACGCGCTGTTGAAATCAAGCACGGTATAGAACCGCTGGAGGAAGATGGTCCCGATCGACCAGAATCCTTAGGAGTCGGGTTCACGGGTCAACATGGGAAGAGGAAATGCTGATCAGAAGAATCTCACCAGGATACTCCTTCACAGTCGCAATTCCGCTAAAGCATCTTTGCGAAGACAGAACCGGTCCTTTGTTGAGGACTTCGGCAGGCATGAAAAACGGCCTTCCACCAATGGTAAAAGTCATGGAGGGAAATGACCGGCACTGGACTACAGGGAGTCAATAAAAAGTACCAAATTCGATCGAAACTCACAAGTGTAAAAACCACCCCCGCCCTCG
>JBBPOL010000791.1:0-10366 GCA_038091435.1 Leccinum variabile | reverse complement strand
ACCAAAAGTGCGTCGTTTCAACCAAATCCAAAGTGCATCCGAGTTCAAGGAGGTCGCAGGGACTATACGCGAGCAACTGTAACTTTGATTACGAAGATTGATTTCAAAGACTCTGCATATGCAGCGCACGGTTGGTTGTACATCTTCTGTGGCTTGTTGGACGCCATGTGGCAGACTTTCGTGTATTGGTTATTGGGCGCCATGTCAAACGATCTAGCGAAACTTGCAGTGTTCACTGGGTTCTGTAAGTCGCGACAATATCGTTCTTAGGCTGGAGTTCAACTTTCCCACAGATAAAGGTTTGCAATCAGCCGGTGCTGCTGGTGTATGGCATGCAGATGCTGTCGATTCGTCGTAAGTTCCTTTCTCTTTCAGTGTTCGAGACAAAACAGATATTCAACCCTCTATCCCGACAGTTACATGAGCATATTCATCTCTACATGGGTTCTATGTGCTGCGGGAATCTTTTTCGCTCTTCCGATGATCCACTACCGTATCAAGGACCATACCGACCAGGACGACATAGAATTGTTCGTATCTCCCGTCTCATTCGATTGACTTGATTTGAGAGTTTGATCCTCCGCAGCGAAGCCAAAACTCACTCGTCTTAGGTGACCACCTGTGACGAATTAATGGCACTTGACTCCTTGGGGTTTACGGACGATCGTATTTTTGGCTTGGTGAATGTACGCTACTTTCAATTGATTAAGATGATGTTCAAATGAAATTGGGTTGCTGCTGACTCGGAGCCCTGATGAGTCCTTCAAGTTGTGGAACCGGGTAGCTTGACACTAGAGACATGACACGATGGCAGCTCCACCGAGGTGCCCGCGTCTAGGTGGACGTGTCATTTTCCAAGCGTGCGGCAGACTCAGACTCCTTGCTGACAACCCTCGTTGTTCGATAGCCCCCCGAAGGACACCCGTTGTGCAGGTGCAGGTGCAGGGTCAAAGGTGATCAGGAAGTCTTATCTCTTGACACGCGTTTCAAAACCTCGCGTCCATATCACTTCCCTCTAACAATGCAACATCGATCCTGGACGAGCAAGTTCGTCGTCAATGACCATGTACTTACGATGATCACAGACAGCGAGCAAGTTCGCCGATTAGTGTACGGTGATGTCCTTGACACGCGCATGACGTGTATTGACACTGAATCGTTGAGCTTTTAAGCCTCAAGCTCAAGTTTTGACCAATGTCCCTGCTAGTAGCAACAAAGCGTCTGGTGTTGACGACGGGCAAACAAAACAGCCTGTAAGTGAATCGCGCGCAATATCTCCCCCGGAGCGCAATATTCCCCAGAACCCTCATACGTGCCTTGTCTAAAAATGCGCGTCTTCCCGACCTAGTCCTAGTTGAGATCGAGGCCGACGGATCAAGAGAACTTTGATGGCACTCTGTATGCGGCTTATTGGATCCGTATCAATTGAAGGTGATAACCCGGACAGTCGATTTATGGGAGACTCTGACGAGATAGTGGAAGGTCTAGCCTATCACCTGACACTTTCCTGCCCAGACCCTCGACAGCTCGTTGGATAATGGCTGTAACCTCGCTTCGAACCTTATCCATCTGCGCCCGTTTCTCGGTGTCCTCGAGCTCCAGCATTGCACCTCCGCCAGCCTGAATGATCGCGTTTTCCATCCACCCTCCAATTTGTACAGTACTGCTCAGCCCTGGCCCACTGGGTGGCCTAGCGGTGGGATATTCGGCTACGGTGGGCAGTAAACTCGACCCCCCCTGCCTATGCAGGACCTTCAATGCATCCATTATCTTGTCTGGTGGTATTGGATCACCAAATGCGACACCCAGTCGAACACCCATCCTTGGGAGGAACTTGTATGGGACCGGGCGATGTTCTGGCATTAGCTTGTCGAAGCCTGTGCACGCATGGTCGATATGGGGACAACGCCAACGCCAACATCAAGGATTCATACCAGTCAACCACATGGGTATTATCAGGGGTGGGACATTGCACTCCATAATGATCCGGCCACTGATGAGGGCGTCAGTATCACATCACGGTGAGAAGTAACCGGGCCGCGTGAGGCAGAGAACACGCACAGGCCCCATTTGAATCGCGATAAATGTGCGATACCATCGATCTGTGGATATGCTGGAGGCTGTTGCACCTTGCCCTCGCTGAACATGTGCAACTATAATAAAAAAAGTCCGGAATGAGACCAGCATCAACCAAGACGACGAGACACAAACCCAGTGACCTTGGTTCAACTTTTCGATAGCCTCATCTAGTGCGGGCTGCCAGATGCCGTTTCCTCGAAACGTTTCTATTACCTGGCCGCTGCGAAAGAAAGCCGAGAAGAGACTTTCTGACCAGAGTGGAACGTCAGCAATTTAGGATGTAATCTCCGCTCCACTGACGGATTGGTAAACGCGATATCTGAGGCACCCAAAACCCATCGTATGGTACGTGTGTTTGTGAAGCATTCAAAGGGAAGGATACCCCAGATCACAGGGTCGTCAAGGCTAGATTCAAGGTAAGGAGCTGAGCGTCGACCAAAATGGGCAAGAACAGACGTGGACAGATGATTGGAAACTGTAACAAGATCACAGTGGAGCAAACGTGTGATGATGCAGCACATACCTGTTATCAATCCTTGACCGCCGTGTTTGCGTTCGCTGCTGAGTGCATCTAATAAGGCGGGTAAATTGCTGACAGTGATAGAACAGAGACCGGAGTTGAGAAAAGCCTTGCAGGCGAGCCCCACGGCTGATAACACTGTGGAGGACACCAGCTGAGACATTGAAGGAGCAAACGGAGACTCTAGAAGTGAGCGGCCGTCTGACACTGACAGCCCACGTATCTTTCTCGACTTCGGCAAGTTGAACGTCGGCGGGATTTTATGACTAAGCAGTGTTACGAATGTTACGTTTGAATTGCTGACTTCTCGGTAACCCACCTCCGACCTTGCTCCTCTTCGTCCCCCTCTCCTCCTCCACCTTCGTCCTCACGACGTGCTACGTCAGGATTCTGTTCGCGTGCTTCGCGCCGCCTCGCCCTTAGCGGATCGATGCTCTTTGCATTCTTCATATGCTCCCTTTCTTCCTTCTTACTGCTATGTCTATTTTCCCCAGCGGTGAGAAGGTCGATCATGGAGGGAGGTGACTCGCTCGATGTGCACGAGGCTGGCCTTGCATTGGTTGCATCACGTATGTCATGTCCCCCTTTCATTTACATTTCACTGCCACTAACCATTTATCATAGGCAATCCGGTTAGAGAGACCGGACCACCTGCGTGCATGGCAAAGCTAATCATGCTCAGACACAAGGTGAGCCCTGCGTCGACTCTTGGTTGTCTTGACTACAATGGGCCGACGTATATTTTTCCTTGCCAGATGCAGAACAGCGCACGTCGGCGTAGAAGTCCCATGTCCGCACGTCAATCACGAAATCGAAGTCTTGCACTCGTTCAGCCTGCGCGCCCCCGCACCACTTGGGTTCGCTTTGGCAGACCCTCGATGGGCAAACAAAACCATTAATGAAACGTAAATGTTGAAATCTATTCAAATTTTTGAACTAAATTAGCGCGCTTGGTTATTTATCACGGCGATACCCTTTTTTATAGACGTTCATATCTTCTCTTTTCCCGAGTGCGAGCTGTGTGCATTTTGTTGGTGGCTAATTGTTACTACATCTTTCGGATTTCTTTCTTTTGGGAGCCCGTAGGTTGGATTACATTGAGAAGAGTATCAGTAGAAGTACAGTACTGAAATAAACAAGCGAAATTCAGATAAAGTAAAACGTCACGATCTATGCAAATCTGCCACTCCTGTTGGACACTGTAGATAACAGACTCGCGCTCTTTGTGATCTTGGGTGCCTCGCTACCTTCTGCTGGATTCGATGACTTCATTGACCTCAGTGACCCACCACCGGTTTTGGCTCTCGTATGGCCAGTGACGGCAGCGCTGTTACCAGATCGCCCTGTGCCGTGGGATTGGCGTCCCTGGTTTTTAGCCCAAAGCTCAAGCTGCTTGCGTTCATGCGCGCTCTCTGCATATCGGCTGGACCGCTGAAACATCCTCGTGAGCACATGCCAGATCCCCGGAAAAGCGAACGAACCTCTACATCGAAGTCCATCTGACCAGCGTTGGAGTGACGAGCTGTGGGTTTACTCCATCGATGTCCTACCATCTTGACGCGGACTGCGTTGTCGGCTTCATTCATCATCGACTGGTCAATCCAGCTTGTGTCCTCGGGATCCAACTTCTCTACCTCCTGTGGTGTTGGTTCAGAGGGATGCTCAAGGAGTATGCAATTTGCACCCACAATGTTATTTTGCGCCATCTCGCGCGCCCGCTGCCGAATTTCGTCCACAGTGACAGTTTCTGGCTGCTCGTGGTCTTCGTCTTGACCATCGTCATCAGCTGCAGGCATTGGAACGCCCACTCTGAGATGCGCGAAATCATCATCTTCGTCCATGAGATCTTGGTGGTATGTGTTATAGAATGCCCTCGTCTCTTCATTCTGACCTGGAGGCCCATGAGTCACGTATAATACCCCCCTACAGATCACTGACCTAGGGCTTCCAAACCATCACCTTCGATCTTTCGCTTCTTGTGCATCCGCTGGCGAATAAGGCGCGCTTCGTCGTCGTCATCTTCATCGCTGTCGTCTTCGAAGCCAACCCCTCGGTCACGGCGCCTCGACCGGAATTTGCCCTCAATGGCATCCTGATGCAGTTTCTGAAGTCGTTGGTCGTCTTCTTCTTCATGCTCCCTAACAGCCGGACGTGGTTATTAAACAGCAAGGGCTGGTAACACCCGTGTCTCACCTGAATTTCTCTTGAATCAGGTCTGCACCCTCGGTTTCGGCGTCCATGACTACGTCATCCAAGAGTCCTTCGACGACCTTGTCTTGCTCATCGTCGTCCCCTTCATCATCATCGTCCTTCTTTGCACCCCCGAAGCCAAACATATCGTCCTCGTCGGATTCCTCGGCCTCGACCGCCACAAATTCCGACTTTTCATGCCTCTCTTTATGTGCCTCCGGCGGTGGTTTAGGGGCTTTACCGAGAAGGCTAAACGCGTTCAACTTGGCTCCTGAATTGGCGCTCTGCCCGAGTGTTTTTTCTACCAATGGCGAAAGACTGCGTTTGCGCAATCGCCTCAGCGGCTGCGGCTCCGGAGACACCTCCTGAGCAGCGGTGAGCGATAGCGTGCGGAGAGGAGGGCGGACGCTGAGTTGTAGTGTTTGTGTAAGATGGACTTGAGTTCCGGTGAACTTGGTGGCTTGGGAAGGAGTCATGCGGTACATTTGAGGACTGGAGTCTTCAGGTCGAGTTTGTGTGAGGAAGCTGTGGAGTATTAGCTGAGAAAATTCTCGAGGGATCTACCCGTACCCATAGTCGTTGACATAGAGCGTTTCCTTCGGCTTATCGGTTCGTTGAATCGCGGCAGCGACAACATATTCTTGCTCCTTCTCGAATATAACTTCAGCCTTGTGTGCCAGAGTCCCGCTAACTTCAAGGGCAGGCTTCAATCCGACATCGAGCGTTAATGACAATCCGTCGCTGTCTGCTCCGTTGACGGGTTTATTCGAGATCTGATCCTCGACCTGTATCGGTCAGTAAAATGTCATAGTCGCCGAAGAAAGGAATAGCTAACAGAGAAAAGTTGGGAGAATCCATTTTGCAGAGGATTGATAGGAGCCAAGGAAGGTTCAAGGCCGGCTTGGCTGTGAAGTCTTTCCAGAAAAGAAGGTTGTAACGGCTTGAAGCCAGATGGGTCGTTTTCATCGTTCTCCGAGTCCAAGGAAAGTCGATTTATCCGGCTGGTGCGCTCGCTTCGTAAAGTTGGTGGTGACCCAAGGCTGAGTGTGGACGTGGAAGCGGGAGGTGGTGATATCGTTGCGCTGCGGAGAAGACGCTCGGTGAACGGCGACTTTGAAGAAGGGGACAGGAAAGGATCGTCTTCGTCTTTCGAGATGTCCTTCAGCGGCGATCTGACATCCCCATTTGGTGAATTTGCGGTGCCACTAAAATCCGTGGAGGCAAGTGATAGTTCGCTTCGGACGCCGTTTCCGACACCCGGCAATGATCCAAATCCTCGTTCTGATGACCCCGGCTCATGACGCACAACGGCTCTGTTCTCCTTGTCCTCACTGCGGTCATACATCAGTCTCGCACTGTTCTCCTTGTCGTTTTCATCCTCGGTCTGGGGCTCCATTGAAGAAGTGGAATCCCTCTGGAGGCTGGACGAGTCATGATGAACCGGTGGCTCCTTTTCATCGTCAGATTCCACGACAAGACGGGGATGTCGCTGGCCAGGTTTGTTACGCCTCGATGGAGCCACGATTTCCTCGACTTCGTCATCATTGTCATCGTCAACTGGTGGCTGATGATTCTGCGAAACCTCCATGGTGTCGTCCGGTTCACTCTCTTGTTCGCTTTCCTCCATGGGCTCAGGGCTTGCGGAACCTCGCAGATCTGGGGCATAGTCTTCGTCGCTCTCGTTGGCACTTGCTTCATCACCCATTGTATCGCCATCCTCCGCGACCTTCAGTCCCTGTTCGGCATACGTTCCGAGCCGCTGAGAAAGCGAAGTCTGTGGGTGGTCGCCACTATCCCGTGATAGCTTTCCACCTCTTTTGACCCACTCCTCTTCGTGCCGTTTAATGGACCTCGCCTGCTCTTCGGTATGTTGCTTAATCATCAACTGATCCAGCTGCTTTTTACTGAGGTGACCCTTGGTCGCTTTCCCCATGCGTGCGAAGAATGGTTTAGCAAGTTCCTGCAATTCCTGTTTCGAAAGCTTGCGAGGAGAAACAGCGACAGGGCGAATACTAGGATGTTTGATTCTTCGTAACAAGTTCATGTCCTTGACTGGACTACCATGAGCCTTGTCCAGTCTTCGATGGGCAGCTTCTTCACGAGCAACGGCATGCATATCATCCTTGACGACCAACAAATCACCGTCGTCGCTGTCGTTGTCAAGAGACATGCTGATATCGGTACGTCGCAGGGCAGCTTGCTTGATTGCATTCAGCCGGTTCTGCTTTGAACTAGCCAGAATGATAGCAGACACTGATGGCATGTCGTCATCGGAATCGATTGTGGAAAGAAGGGGCGCCATGGTATTGCCGCGTGGAGACGGCCGACTATTCGTTCCTGCGTGCACAGACGTTCTCAAGAGTCCCATAGGTTCGCCAAACATACTGTTTGAAGGTGGCAATTGTGTTGCCCTGTCATTCGGAGATGAGAATCTCTCTATGGGGTCTGATGGCAACTCTGTGCCGGAAGTTGGAGTTGCGCCTTTGCTGGTAGGGACATGAGCACGACTACCATACTTGTCAAGGTCACCAAACATACCAAACAGTGGTAAGGAATGTTTTCATCGAGTGCTTTTGTTTCTGCGCACGCTCGACCTGCACAGGGCGATCGGCCGCAATCCTGGAAGATTCGAAGACAGCCTCGCGTCGGTCCTTCTTGGTCGGTGCCTAGGAAGACAAGATTTGGCACTGAGTGAATCAAAAGTGGACATGTGTGCAGAAGGACGTACCTTTGTCCTGGGGCGTCGGAGGGATCCGCTTCGCGCCGCTTTCTTTGACTTGATTGGAAGCTCAACAGCAGGTAGTTGTTCATCGTCAAAGATGATGGGCAACACGTCACGGGCAGGCGCTTTTCCTTTTGACTTGCCGCTCAACATGTGGATATCCCCGGAAGTAGGTGGCGTTGGGGATGAGCGTGTGTGCGGTGTTGTGATGGCGTGTCGAGTGGGCGAGGATGAGCTGCTCTGTCCTTCCGCTTCTGAATCAGAGAGAACGGGGTTTCGGGTCCTCGCACGGCGGCGCACAAGAGGGGTGTCGGGTGGGTCCTCTTTAGGCGACGTGGTCGGAGCTGGAGACAATGGGGAGCGCGGCGCTTGAGGAGAAAGGCTTTGGAGTGCAGTACCCATGGAGACGCTTTCAATGTCCTTTGCTTGTGATGGACGAGCAGACAGGGTGTCTGGGGATGCAGTGCCTGGCTTGGGCGACTGAGCGTCATGGCTGTCGAACTCTTCGTCTAGCTCTTTCAACTGCTGCTTGAAAGCGAATTCGAAGGGGGCGGGTGCGACGGGGCTACGAGAGCGCTCGCTGTCAGATGCGTCGAGGTCGGCGTCATTTCCCTGCTTGAGGTCGCCAGATTTGCCGTAGACAAGCATAGTCGCTGAATGGAGTGAGTTGTGGCGGGAGTCGCGCTGGGACTATACGGGGCGTGACACCGCACAAACGTGACCACACGCGTTTTTGGAAATCACCGCGTTTCGACGCGTCGCGTGGGAACATGCTAAAACAGGGGCTGCTCAAAATAGGAAGTACTGTACAGTTCATCAGCCACTTCCCGGTAAACCCCGACCGCATCATCATCATCTTGTCTTCCTCTTCGTCGTCGTCGCCGTCGCTCCCGCCGTCAAGATGAGGTACGTTCACCATCGCAGACGTTACTGCCGTCCCTGTTTTGACGCCATATTCGTCTTGTAGTCACCGCAAGGTCCGCATTCACGCGATCTACTCGCCTCCACCCCTCTGACCATCTCCCACAGTACGAAGCTCCCCGCCACGGTTCCCTCGGTTTCCTCCCCCGCAAGCGTGCCGCGCGCCACCGCGGAAAAGTCAAGTCTTTCCCCAAGGTCTGTGCAGCTTTCCCCTTGCCTCCATCCGCTGAATGTGCGCCCCAGGATGACCCCAAGAAACCCGTCCACCTAACTGCCTTCATGGGCTACAAGGCTGGCATGACCCACGTCGTTCGCGATCTCGATCGCCAGGGCTCCAGTAAGTGCCATATCTTGGTTGCACTCCTCCCCCTTTACGCCCTCTGTAGAGATGCACAAGCGCGAGATCGTCGAGGCAGTCACCATCATCGAAACACCACCATTGATCGTCGTCGGTGTCGTCGGCTACGTCGAGACCCCTCGTGGTCTTCGCTCTCTGACCACCGTCTGGGCCTCCCATATGTCAGACGAGCTCAAGCGTCGCTTCTACAAAAACTGGTACCGTTCTAAGAAGAAGGCATTCACTCGCTACGCAAAAAAACACGCAGAGGATGGCGGAAAGTCCACTGCTCGCGAGCTCGAGCGCATCCGCAAATACTGCACTGTTGTCCGCGTCCTTGCACACACCCAAATCCGCAAGACGGGTCTCAGTCAAAAGAAAGCTCACCTTATGGAAATCCAGGTCAACGGTGGTTCTGCTGCGGACAAAGTCGAGTTTGCCCATGGCTTGTTTGAGAAGCCCGTCGACGTCAACACCGTGTTCGAGCAAGACGAGGTTATTGATGTTATCGCTGTCACCAAGGGTCACGGTTTCGAGGGTGTCACCCACCGTTGGGGCACCAAGAAACTTCCCCGCAAGACTCACAAGGGTCTTCGCAAAGTCGCCTGTATCGGTGCATGGCATCCTTCCAAGGTCATGTTCTCTGTTGCCCGCGCGGGTCAAAGTGCGTAGATGGAGCCCTTAAAGGAAACGATTCTAACTGGACACCTGCATAGACGGTTACCATCACCGTACCGAACTCAACAAGAAGATCTACCGCATTGGCCTTGGCACCGACGACTCCAGTGCCTCGACTGAGTCGGATATCACGAAAAAGACTATTACGCCAATGGGTGGCTTCCCCCATTATGGTGTGGTCAAGAACGAGTTCCTGATGCTCAAGGGTTCGGTTCCTGGTACCAAGAAGCGTGTCATCACGCTCCGGAAGTCGTTGATGACCCACACCTCACGCCGGGACCTCGAGAAGATCGACCTCAAGTTCATCGACACCTCGTCCAAGTTCGGCGTAAGTGGCCGTATTTTCTCTATTGTGATACTCTCCACTGATGTGTCGTGCAGCACGGTGCTTTCCAAACTGCCGAGGAAAAAGCTACGTTTTTGGGAACACTCAAGGCCAGAGATTGATTGCATATTTCACGTACTACTACATAGGCATCATGTTCCTTTATACACCGTTATCCATCATCCATCGTGCCATGAAATGTGTTGAGTAATTGTGAACGAAAGTTTGTGTGACTGTTGCGGTGACGCGACTGCTCTCGCTACTTACGACCATCACGAAGTTGCTTTTTGGCGTCAGTCTCGGTACGCTCAACTACGAAAAAAAAAAGATGATACTGGTTGCTCACTGCGTTGCAAAGGATGACTGCACTGGGCACTTATGCTCACATGGTCCACGTCGGCCCTCGCATCTCTGCCATCGTGCAATCAAGCTCTTTTCGCCAGAACCCGTTTGGCAGCCGTGACCTCTCTGCAACACAGCAGATCCTACTGTCTCCAAAGTGTGCTAAAAGAACGAACCGGACCAGACGGCCTCGATGTGTCCGCGACGAGCAGCTCCCCTCGCCCCCATCCTACTCTCTCCGTCAGTGGAACG
>JBBPOL010000790.1:0-10367 GCA_038091435.1 Leccinum variabile | reverse complement strand
AAATGGGATATATACCGACTTCAATTATAGTGCTTCAGTGATCGATAGCATCAGTCGTTCACTCGAAAGCGATGAATTCCTTGCGTACTTCTATTGCGATTTCCGGAGCGAACGCACCACCGATGCCGCCGAGGTTATGCGTTCTCTACTGTCTCAGCTGCTGAACATATTTCTTGACGAAAACATCGATCCCGGAGATGTCCTCCGTAACATGCTAAAAGAGAAGGGACAGAGTGGATCCATCCTCAAGAATCCTAAGCGTCTTGCTCACCTTGTCTCCAGTGCTGCGAAGCAGTTATCTCGAAAGCCTCTCATTATTATCGATGCACTCGATGAATGCAGAAACATCCAAAACCTCCTAGATGCACTTATCACCTTGACTCAAGCCAATTTACGATTGTTTGTGACCAGTAGACCACTCCAGCTCATCAAGGACCGGTTTGTCAACCTCCCATCTCTTTCATTAGATAATATGTCGACTGCTGTGTCGGCCGATATACAATTACATGTCACCCGCGAAATCGACGCTGACAGGCGGCTAAGGATTGCACCTGCGAAGCTTAAAGCAGAAATTCGGTCTAACCTATGCGAGAAAGCAGACGGGATGTGAGTACAACCATACAGCTTCCTCGCTCGTTGTGACATCATTGTACAGGTTTAGGTGGATCCAATGTCAACTCGACACTCTCAAGCAATGCGTGACCCCATCGGATATCCGGGAAGCACTTGAAAACCTTCCAAATGGGCTGGAAGAGACTTATAACCGAATTCTTCTCGCTATAGACAAGCACGAGCAAGAAGCAGAGGCCGCTCGGCGGGCCTTAACTTGGCTCATCGCCACCTTTTCCCGTTTGCGACTGTCTGAGATCATCGAAGCACTTTCGATAGATCTTGATCAGCGTACCTTGAACCCGGAGCTAGCGCCTATGCATGGACAAGCCTTGTTGGATGCGTTGAGCAGTCTAATAATACACGACGAAGAGACAGACATCGTGATTCTGTCGCACTTTAGTGTTCAGGTAAGCTTCAACCGTTCTCACACATAATACTCTGCTTAGGTGACGACGATACAGGAATACTTAACGGGAGAGTTGGCCCACCCAAAGTTGTCCACATACCGAATCGATCCGCACTTCGCCGAGGTACAGTTGGCGGAATTCTGCATGTGCTACATTGCTGCGTACTTGAACCATGGACAAGGATCTGGCCGGAATGTGCCCTTATCTCGCATTTCCGATGGGAGCTGCACTCTGTTATCTGGAACTTTAGGACGTCCCGGAATCACAAGTCCACCACCAGAGTCCCATCCACTTCTTCAATATGTACTGTCTCATGCCTTCGACCACCTCTCACTTGTCACTTCAGGAAACAAGATTGTTCTACAGGCCCTCCAGGCTCTCGAAAAAGATGTGAAACGAAATCCATCATTATGGGATCAGATGTGCAGGAAACGAAGGGCTTCTGGACCTGCTTGGCCATCCTCCAGAGATGACATCGTGCTTTACATCCTGATCGCTTACGCAGACGATTCATTTCTACGTTCCTTCCTCGGACCCGGTCTGGTGAAACCAAAGGTTGGATCACATGCGCTCGTTTATGCTGCCCAGTTGAACAAGGTTGGACACGCCAAGATATTACTGTCTAGGGGCGCCACCCCGAACCACAGTGGACTACTTGCACATCGCACTCGGCAGATCACACCACTCGAGGCTGCTGTGCGCTACCAATCTGGGTCTATCGTAGAGATGTTCCTAATGGAAGGAGTCACTGTTCCGAGGGAAGTCTTTGTGGATGTATTCAAAGCAAGATTCGGGAAACACTTCGATACTCGGGTGGTGGTGAGGCTGCTACAGACAGATCATTTTGCGGAATGGGCAGTTGAAGCTCAAGACGAGTTTCCCTCCTTCAATTTCCTTCATGACTGGGTTTGGGAGAACGCCGAGTTGCACCCTAGGCCAGACGACGAAGACATTGTTACCATCCTCCGGAGACTCGTCCAAGTTGGCTGGGATCCTTTTGGTAACGACGTCACCCAGAGACGGTTTTTTCTCTGGGCTGCGGCTCAAGGATACATCTCGACCCTGAGATATATGCTCTTAGTGGACATACCTCTGCCTCCCGGAATTCTCCTCGACATGCTGGCCAAAGCAGACATGAGTGTATCAATGTTGCAATTGCTTATCGATCATGGGGTGGATCTACATGTGGTGACTGCTGAAGAGGAGACTGCACTTCATGCCGCTATCAACCTCGATATCTCCGAGGAACAATGCTTGGAGAGAGTCGAGTTATTGGTCAACGCTGGCGTCGATCCATCCGCATGCAATTTAAACTGCGAAACTGCGCTGAACTGCGCTATGAGATGTGGATTTGTGTCTGTTGTCCAACTCTTGGTTTCGTGGTCTGTAGACCAATCACCTGACATTTTGCTCGCATGCGAACCACGGCGTAACGGATCAACAGTTGGGGTCATCAATTATCTTGTCCACAAGGGCATTACGGATGTGCATGTTGTCGCGCCCGATGGAGACACAGCACTCCATGCTGTCTTACGTCCAACTTCCTGGGATGATGAACTTCACAACCCATGTAACTCCGAGTGGTTTTTGGACAGCACCAAATTTTTCATTAAAGCCGGGTGCAATCCGAATCTCGTCAATTCAGTCGGAGACACCCCTTTGGATGTTGCCCTGTGGACTGGGCGCACTTCGGTCGTGGAATATTTCCTTACATTGAATCTTCCTCTCCCTCCAGATGCCTTACTCCGGGCGTCGAGTATTCGGCTACAATCACCGGATTCACTAAAGATGATCAAAATACTTCTTGATAAGGGTGTTCATGTGAGCGCCGTCTCCCCCAGCGGCAACAACGCCATACATCTTGCCATCCAATCGACTGTCGTGGAAAGCTACGCGGAGTCTACAGTGAAGATGCTCGTTGACGCTGGGTGCAATCCCTCTGCGCACAATGCTGCTGGGCAGACACCGCTCCATCTTGTCGTAGAGCTGCGTAAATACAACATCATTGCGTACCTCCTCTCGCTAGGTTTGCAGCTCCCTCACGATATTCTGCTCTCTGCTACTTCGGTGGAATCCTTTAATTACCTCACTGAACGAGGAGCCGACCTGCGTGCTATTTCGAAGAACGGGGATACCGTGTTACATAGAGTTGTTGACGGGATTCAAGCTCTAGAATCTGACGCGCTACAGTTGACAAAATTGCTCATTCAAAGCGGATGCAACCCTTCCATGCCCAATTCAGCTGGAGAAACACCTTTCCATATCGCTGTGCGCAAAGGATATGTATCCGTTGTCGAGTATCTCTTACCATTCAACGCACTACTGCCCTCTGGTGTACTACTCGTCGCGTTCCACCCACAGTCATCGCCACGAGGAGATCAACGACTACGATCCATCCGATTTCTCGTTGAGAGGGGGGCAGACACAGACTTTGTTACCGAGAAGGGTGACAGCATACTGCATCTCGCTCTTTCCTCCCACTTTCAGGCGGAAAATGCTGCCTTGCAGACTGCAAAATTCTTGGTTGGCGCTGGATGTAGACCTGATGCACGGAATTTTCTGGGAGAGACAGCGCTGCACGCTGCGGCGACACGTGGATACAAGTCAAGCATGGAATATCTCATCTCCCTAGGCGTGCCATTTGATCCCGACGTCTTACTCGCTCATGCCAAGGTTTCTCAGCCAATTGATGACGATAAAGCATCAGTCATGCGTTGGCTCATCAGCAAAGGAGCCGATATACATGCTGTCACATCGACGGGCGACACCGCGCTGCATCTCACGTTGGCCTGCCACTTCGAGAAAGTTCGCTTGAAGACTGCTCAGCTCCTCATCGAATTGGGATGTGACCCATCGCGGTCCAATCTAGCTGGAGAAACGCCGTTGCATGTTGCGGCAAGGAGTGGCTTTCCCTCTCTCATCAAGTTAATCCTACGTTCCCAGAACAGCCCCAGGCCTCTCCCTCGTGACATCCTCCTCGCCGCCGCTTCTGCGTTGGACACCGTACACATCGGACCGTCGAAGTGGATATGCCCTCGTATGACACCCACGTTTAATTTACTCATCCGCGAGGGAGCCAGCGTGAACGTCGTCCCACCAAACGGGAACACGCTCTTGCACATCGTCGTCCGGCAGGGCCTCAAAACCAAGCCGGGGGGTTCCGACAGAGTGAAGGTCCGGTTCACCATCCAATGGGGGCTCATGGTGATCTTGCTCCGTGCAGGGTGTGACCCGTTTGCGCGTGATGCGGAGGGACGGACACCATTCGACCTTGCGCGAGAGAAGGGGTATTTCTTCCACAACAATTTTTTGCGGTTGGTGAACACGTACTACGTCCCCCGGTCCGACTCGGAAAGAAGTCGATCAACTCATGAGATGTCGAAGTTGAAGAGGCGGGCTGAGGAGACGAATATGGATATGGAGAGGGACGTGGCCGGCCGGTTGGCGAAACGTGGTCACTGGGATGACGTTGGGGACGAGGACGAGATTGCGGAAGTCGAGGGACAACTCATGGCTTACTAGCGTGTATGATCAATTTTTGGATGTCCTTTTTGAAGCCTTGTTATATGTTTCTTCAACGCATCTGTGTCGCTATCTTTGTGTAAAAAAAAGTCCATTTGCGGTGTCGCTATACAATGTAGTAATAGATACTATCCGTGTTTGCCAGTGACTGCATCATTTCTGAACTTTCTGTTGTAACTTCTTGCCCATCTGGCATCACGGACTACATGCACAAATCTGCGGAACGATCAACCGAGAATTTACAAGCCGTCATTGGTCTCGTTACCGTTTGTCCACGTGGCGCTGAGAGGTTCATAAGACCCGCCTACGTTTTCCAGCCGCTGTTCGAGGAATGAAGGTGGTGGCAGTCTTTAAAAATGGTCACCGGTCACTGCCACTCTGAGTCGGAGAGATCCGCCGCCCCAGGACCGCCTCGCAGTGGTGGATAGGAACTTGACTCAGACCTAACCCATCAAGTATGTCTTCCAAAGTGCAACTGACGAAGAGGGACGGTGAGTAGAACATATATGGGCAAGATCGTTGGTGCGCTGGGGAACTGACAAGAGAAAAGGATCGAGTGGGATGGACAGCCCAGCTCCGGCGAGCAAAGACGATGAACTCACAGCCACCGAAAATGCACTGAGGGAACCAAGTAAAAAGGGTTTCGCCTCCAATATCGTTGGCACGAACCACATCGAGATCGAAGTTCAAGATGACATATGGTCGGTCAAGTTTCTTCCCGATGGGAAACACGTAGTGAGCGGAGGGTTAAAGGGGGAGATTCGACAATGGAGAGTGGCGGATGGCAAGGAAGTGGGAAAGCCAATGGACGCTGGAAGTCTTGTTTGCGACCTCGCAGTCTCACGGGACGGAAAGTGGATCGTGGCTGGGACGACGACTGGCCGAGTGACGGTGTGGAATGCAACGAACTATGAAATGGTGACCGAGTTCAAAGAGCACGGCAATGAGGTAAGAGCAGTGGACATTTCACCGGACTCGACGAGAATCGCAAGCGGATCGAGAGACTGGACGGTCTGTGTCTGGTCACTTTCCACTGGACAGAAACTGTTCGACCCATTGAAACATGATCACTACGTCTTCGCGGTCAAGTTCTCACCCGACGGACAATTCATTGCCACTGCCACGTGGAATCGTCAGTCGGTCCGAGTCTATGACAGTACCGACGGCCGACTCCTTGTCGAATTTCCAATTCAAGTTAATACCGGAAGAAATGGAAGCTTGGCGTGGACGAGCGATGGCAAGCAACTCCTCGTCTTGTCTAGCAAAGGCGATGTCCACTGCCTCGAGGTGTCTACCTGGACAACACTCTCAACATGGAGCATCCGCGAGAAAGGCCATGTATATTATATTGCACTGTCATGCGACGACAGGTTCATCGTAGCCTCCGGATTTTCGTCGTTCTCACTCTGGGATGCCACATGCCATCAACATCTTGCGACAGTCAAATTACCTGACTCCGGTTTCATCTCGCCCATGGCCATATCACCAAACTACGACATCGTGGTCACTCCAGAGAAGAAAATCTTCCTTCGACATCTTTTGGACATCCTTCCCTCCCACTACCGCGACAGTGTGAGTTTCACAACTTCTATGAGACGTCATTACTGACTACATCTTCGGCTTAAACAGATTCTCTTGGAGCCAGAACCCCGCCACTCAAGTATTGAAAACATTGATCTCGGAGACATGGAGTTTCTACATGTTCAGAATGCAAGTCCGAGTCAAGGTGTGTTTATCAACCAGCTAACTTTGCCGTGCCGTTATTCACTTCCGCCAGCAACGAACATAGCGAGTCTCGGAAAAACTATTAAACGACTCCGTGATCAGCTTGGTTCGCCCACCCTTCGTGTACAGCATGAAGGCACAGGTGCGTTCTCTCTGTCCTCATTCACACCTCGTTGACAGTTTCCCCTCAATGTGTAGAGAATCAATTAGATGAGATTGTAGCAAATCTAGAGAAATCTGCGCAAAGACTCTGTAGCCAGCTTGCTACGGCCAACGAGGAAAATGAAAACCTCAGGCACATTATTCGTGCTCGAGAGGAAACCTGCAGTACGTCTAGCCCACGTCTACTCCCATCTCGTCGACAGCAGCGTCTTGACGCACCCCTGACCCGTTTTCCCTATCTATGGAACGAAAAAAACAGCCGACCTCGAGAAAACCGTCCAAGACCTCACTAATCAGTTTGCTGCATCACAATGCGCCCTGCGTGTACACCAGCAGAAGCATCAATGTGAAACCATGTTTGCCGGTGGTCGCATATATGATGCTGCACACCATCTTCTCGAGATCATCAACTCCATGAGTGAGGATCTGCAGCACAATGAGTCGATCATGAATTGGATTGAAGGTGGGTCTCTGCGTCATTTCGTACTAATGTATATTTACTCCCTGCTGTCAGGTTTTAGGAACCAATGTATATCACGCCTTCGAGCCATCGGAGACGAGGCGTCAAGCGCGGATAAACACGTCAAGGCGTTCTCGGCCTACTCTGCTATATTATCGCTCACCTCCTCGCCTCCAGATACCGTGTTGATGAGATGGGCCAGGCTGGGGCTGCGTTGTCATTCAATCGATGAGGTATTAGGGAGTGCAGACAAGGTATGGTGTAGTTTGCATGGTCGTTTAGAATGGCTGGACAGTCCTCGTGCCTTTCAGTTCATGCTTCCAAAGTTCCATCACTTTCGGGCGGTCTGTGATGTTCTTGAAGGAGAGGATCGTATCTCGGAGGCGATCGAATGCTTCCGGAAGATGAGGGGGGATCTGTTAGAGGAGACTCACGCTCTCGATGATCGGCTGCAATGGGAACTCGGTCAGTAATTTCACTAGTGACATCGAGAGCGATCTGAGAATCACTGCAGATTTCCAACGACGTTGTGTCAAGAAGCTTGAGAAGCGCGCTGACACAGCGAAGGACCACGACGCGGCCATCGGATACTATTCCAGCGCACTCTCGCTCGACCCGATGAACATCAACGATCTCATTGTCAGATGCTGCAAGGCGCGAGCAAGTTTACTGGAGGAGGAACTCGTCAGCGTAACCAAGGTATATATTGACTCACACATCGTGCAAAGTCGATGATAGTGACGGTACGATCAGGTTATTGAACATGACCCATCCAACTACAAAGGTTACCAGAAAAGATACTCTATATTGCATAGCATGAGTCGCTACAGGGAGGCGTTCAGTGCATTCGAGATGATGTTGTCGATGATGACGAACTCGGTGGACCCACAAGTTTGTAGTGAGTCCATTGGATCTAACTCAAGTGAAAATACAAATTCATGTCGTTTTGATATCAGAACTCCGAAGTCGATATCTCGACGCGACTCCACACATCCGAGAGGTCGTTAATGACACCATCCGTGACATACCCAGCGTGCTCATCGACACCGTTACTGGTCGTCTCCATGATAAAACACAGCAAGCCGCTGCGTTTGAAGAACTTCTTATCTTCGACGAACTTCGGTCTGCAATGACTACCCCTGATCGTCTCGACAATGCACGCATCGAGGAAGAAGTCAAGAAAATTTATCAATATGTAATGTTCTCGCACAGGTGGCAGCCAGCCGAGCCAACGTTCCAGATGGTAGACAATGTCTCGATCTATGGACTACCGGAATCCCCCACGATCGAGAAGCTCATCAATTTCTGTAATCTGGTCCGATCTCGCCGTTTCCGATGGGCTTGGAGTGATACATGTTGTGTCAACCAGGCCGACAACCGTACCCAGCAAGAATCTGTCATTGCCATGTTTCGGTGGTACTGTGGCGCAGCACTCACGATCGTCCATCTCCTTGGTGTGCACTCCGAGTCGCAAAAAGAAGGTGATCTTTGGAAAAGCATCTGGAACACTCGCGGCTGGACATACCAGGAGTACGTTGCTTCGAGGGTGATCCAATTTTACACAGAGGACTGGAAGCCATACCTCGGTCTGGACATCCTTAATCACAAGGAATCCTCCATTATTCTTGCAGAGATGGAGCAGGCAACGAAGTTTGCCACGGAGAAACTCGCCACGCTTCAGCCGGGATTGGATAGGGTGCGCGAGAAGCTGTACCTCGCTTCGAAGCGCCAAACGACTCGGGAGGAAGATATTGCGTACTCATTGTTTGGAATCTTTGACGTTTCACTCTCGGTCATCTATGGCGAGGGCAAGAAAGCAGTCGGTCGCCTCCTCGAGCACATCTTAATGCAGTCGGATGATGTCACGCTTCTCTCTTGGACTGGGAAATCCGGTAGCACTAAAAAAAGCTATCTCCCTGCAGACCTCACTGTTTACGACCAAATTGAACCTCCTCATGCACCGCGACCGATGGAGACCGACGAAATGGATAGGATGGTCACGGCACTGCAATTATCATTTCCCGATCCCTCGACAGCTGTTGAGTTGTACGAACAGCTCTGTGAACTCTCATCACGGTCTATCGTTGCCAGTCGACTGCAACTTCATGGACTCGTTTTCCCCCTCACCGACATCGCCCGCTTCTCGGAACATGATGCTGATCTCGACCGTCCCGTTTATCGTGCAACATCGAGAATTCTTGGAGAGTTGTACATCGAGACCAGGGATGACTTGACAGAAATGCGCGGTTTAGTTCTCGTCCATCCGTGGATTGGTCCCCTTGTCGACCAAGATTTCTCGTGCGGCATTCCTCAGTTCGATCAAGGGACGCGCGCACTCCGGTTGGTCGCTCGGCTCAGGCAGCCATTCGGTGGGCTGCTGCTTGCTTTGCAGAGGCGAAAGCAGTACAGACGCGTCGCAACGGACAGTTTCATAAAGTTGCAGATTCAGGCAGACACGCCGTTGGAGGAGTTGATGGAAAGCATTCATACGGTTGAGGTGCAGTAGTAGTCGTGCAGATTGTTAGCTTCGGATTGTACTCCCTTTCCCTTCCTAGCACTATATCCCACCTTTCGATCGAAGCTGAAGTTCCGACGTCGCATTCCTTTGTCTTGACACGGGTATCTCTTTTCTAGTAACCACCAGATGTCTCTTAGTACATTCCAGCATTCCGTCAGTATTCTTCATAGTGTAGACATCGCATAAATGCCATATGGTACATAGAGCGCGTCAGCTAAATAAATTGGAATATCTCGCAAATCAGGTTTATGAGCGATTCTCTGCTGGATGATCAAATTGGTGGCATTGTCCTGCTTCTCTCGTCATTTCAAAGTTCAAGTGACTTTCGAGAACGTTTCACGGTAGCCTCAGCCGAAAATCACAGTCAAACGTCTGACAAAAAGAGGAACAGTGAGTTACCAGGGTGTATCGGGAACTCATGTAGACATGGCCATGTCAAAGGTTTGCATTAGCCGAAGTAGGTGAGGAATAGTTTGCGCACAGCACATCTGTCGTCGGAGTAATCATACTCCATAGACTCGTTAGACCTTCCAGTGGGTCGGAAATGAGTCACAAATATGTAGGATCCAGTCGCCAATTATGTACACCAAATGTCTGGTCGTAAGATCGTCGCTGGGAGGACCATGAGCTTGGGAGCAAGCGGCGATCAGCGATCCTGGTGGAAGGTGGCGAGTGCCAGGACCAACAAGTATGAGCTTTAATTAGTCACTTGGCCGGAAGTACAGACAGCTTATAACTAGCCTGACACAAAGTTTGCCTGACCACAATTTCAAAGGTGGCCCAACGAATCGGAGAGCACTACCAAATGCCTCGGCTCAGTAACGATGAGCCAGAACCAATCACGTCCGCAAGCTGCGTCGTTGGGATGGCAGCTGCATATGCCAGGCGCTGAAGACGTGTCTGCGTGTGTTGCTCGTAAGCATATCCGAACCCAATGAGCTCATATTCGCTCCACGCAGTG
>JBBPOL010000789.1:0-10373 GCA_038091435.1 Leccinum variabile | reverse complement strand
CAAAACGAACTCCACATGCAGCCGAAAATGCAATCAGTAAGAATCTGGAAACAAGTCATTAGCTCAAAAAAGCCGTATTCTTTTACTCGCCAATCACCGGTTCTCATGCTAAACATGGGATCGATGAGGTCATTGTGAGTATCCTTCATAATGGCACGAACCCCCGGCTAACGAACACAGCTTGAATCCCCTCGTTATGGATATAGAGCAAACTTGGTTTGGAATCAATTGGGACTAGTTACCGGTCATTACCCACGTACCGGATAAACGGCCAACCAGTCAGAGGTGTCCGGTAATCGTTCTTGGACGAGGCAGGGATCGCGAATATGTGAAAGGGGATCACTGTACTCACCGGGTCACTATTTTTTCCCGCCGTTTACGTGCCGCCACTGGGGCATCCCCTCTCTATTCGGATCATTTTAACAATTGACCGGCGAACGAGTTTGCCTGTTCGAATTCGAGCATGTTAACCTTCGTGAGCACATGATAGAGAAGAAACTGCTTGCTCCACTGGCATCAGACAGTAAAGTCACGGTGGTGCTACTCGAGTACTAGTATGGTAGTGCTCGAGCGCCGGGGTGAAAGTATCCAGCATCCGCAGCGCTTAGCCAGGTCCCCGTGAGATACCACACACTATCAGCTCTCGTCCGAGCACACACCGACATTTCATGAACGTCCTCTCGCCAAAGATGATTTACGGAACGGCATGGTGAGCTACTCACGGATGATTAATGCATATAATTCACATAGTCCAATTGCGGGCGCGGTCCTAGGAAGGGAGAGCGTACGACACACCTCGTTGTCAACGCCTTCTTGCAGGGGTTTCGTGCTGTTGACACAGGCGAGTCCATAAGCGACAGAATTTTTTCGTGTTATACTTCAGGGGCTTGACATACACATTCAGCTTGTCAACCCAAGCACTACAGGTGCGACTTCTATTCGTCCGTTCCAGACAGTCGCTCACACTCCAACTTCGGTTCTCACAGGGAGGATCTCGTTGGCGAAGCGCTCGATATCCTGCAGAAAAAGCATGACCTGAAACGCGATGATATTTATGTCCAGACAAAGTGCACGCTCCGTTCCCCGCAGTGACCCTGCCGTCGAGCATTCACACGTTCTACCCAACCTAGGTTCACCCCGGTCGGGGGACAAGACCTTAGCAAACCGATCCCCTACAACGTCAAAGACGCTATCAGAGACCAGATTGCAACCTCGCTACTGGCGTCCCTGCGCAACCTTCGGACGTCTTATATAGACTCTTATCTCCTCCACTCGCCTCTGAAGACCATACAGGGAACCTTGGAGGCCTGGCGCGCGCTCATGGCCGCCCAGGATGCAGGGACCGTACGCAAGATCGGCGTCAGCAACGTCTATGACGTGGGTGTTCTCGCTGCTTTAGATAAGTTGAGGAAGGTGCAGGTCGTGCAAAACCGGTGGTACGAGGGGAACATGTGGGATCCTGACGTATGGAAGTACTGCAAAGACCATGGGATCGAATATCAGTTCGTGAACTCGGCTTCCCTGTCCGCGTCAGTGACTCATGCTCGATCGCCGCAGGTCTTTTTGGACGCTTTCTGGATCGCCAAGCTTGCTCGCCCACCCAAAGGTCGTAAAGGTTGCTAGCCAACTGGACATAACACCAGCTCAGGTTATCTTCAAACTTGCCCAGCTGCATAATGTCGTGCCGTTGACCGGAACAACCAAGGAATTGCATATGCAGCAAGACCTTGCGGCAGAAAGGATCGTATTCAGTGATGTAGAGACCGAAACAAGAAGTATAATCGAGTTCGTCTGGGGGAGATAAGATGAGAAAAGTATGTCAAGGGCCGATCTGTTACGCGGCAGCAACCAAACGTAAAATGTATATTGGGAATCGCTCACCCCACCTTGTAATCTATCCACGCTGTGCCTGATACCGTTGTTGAAGCTGTTCCATTGACCAAGCTTCCAACTTTGCAGGGTCAAGCGGCACCTTTGTGACCGCACGTCCGTCGTCCAAGAACCTCTCGTGCAATCCTTCGACTCTGACAGCAAATCGAATATCACGAGCTGAGAGCCCCGGTACTTTTTTCGGCGTTGCATCCTCGTACGCGCAATGCGTGTGAATGGAAACGTGGACCCTAGTATAGCTGACGGTGACGCGCGCGTGATGCTAACCGTTCGCGGTTCGTCAATGAAGGTCACCACATGCCCATTAAATTCTTTATACTACTCACATCCTCCTCGTCCTGAATGCCCACGAGCTCGTTGAAAAACTGGACCGACGAGCCGAAATTCTTGAACGTGAAGAGCTTGTTCAAGGTCAGCGTCTGGCGATCGTCCGACACGACCTGGTCCCCGGTAACGCGGCCAACGTGCCAATGGCACGACAGAAGCGGTCGCACGTGGGTCTCAAGCTCCTCGTGACTGAGATGAAAGGTACGTTTCTGCGCTGGTATGGGAGGAATATCGGGCAGGTTGGCAGCGCGCTTCTGAACCTGAACTTCTGAGGAGCCTGCCCGAGGATCATTCCGATGAGATGAGCTCCACGCATCGATGGAATCATTCGCTAGGGAGACACGACTCGCCTTTCGAACACTTGATCTGTAACAGGTAGTAGAACGTGGTCAGCCAGGTGGGACGCTGCGCAGCACGAGCCAAACAGTCGCAAAGTTTGACTTACCGCATCTTCCAACGTACCCACTCCTTGGAAAGCATTGGAAAGTGGTGCGTCCATCGTGGTGGAAGATGTAGACAACAACCGGATGCTTGAAGATGTCGCGGGTGTGAACGGAACAGCGGCGCATCGTGACTGCCAGTGAACCAATTTTGGCTTTCTTGCAATCAGAGTACGACGAGTAAACCACTGCCGGTGAGCATGTTGGAGGCGCCCAGTTAGTCTAAACATCCAGTCCACTCGCTCAAACAAGTTCAAGTGGCGGAAGCAATTCGTTGACTTGGTAATCGTGAAGTAATTGGCGTTGCCGTAATATCTGGGATTTACGGTCCTGCAAGTAGTAACCACAATCATCATGATGGTCCTGGTGCCACGACGAAACACCGCAGGCCTAGTCAGGGCCGCTCGACTTTGAATCCATAGTAACAAGGACTTGCGGGCAAGTCGCCAAGGACAATCAGGGCGGTACTACAACCACTGGCACGACCGCAGTCCGGCCGACCGTGTTAATATTCAATTGCTCATTTCCAACCCGCACACTGCCCTCTTGCCTCGCCGTCACGGTTTAGCCACCATCATCTTCACTTCCATTCTGATTACATACACACATAGCTCGAACCCGATCAGAATCAAAGTTTGATCGCGAGCGACGAGGTGAAAAACCTATTAGCGCTTCAACTCATGTCCGCTGCACATGAGCGCCGAGTTTCGTCCATTGAAGTTACGCTGCCAAGTAGTGCATCAGCATCCAGGTACGGTCGAATAACAATATGGAATCTTCTCCGGGGACCGGAACTGAACAAGTATCGGGCCCAGGTTGTCCCCGCGTGCTATTTCGGGACGTAGCGTGCTGCGGGCGGAGTGCTCAAACGTATAGCGGAAGACTAAATGGAGTACGCTGTGGGAACGCCATATCCTCTAGTACGGTAATGGTGAATTGTGCACTCACCACCGGGACGAGGCGCATGGTGGCGTATCGCGGACAAATGTTGGATGACTCACCGTATCAGACCCGGAACGATCTTCTAGAAGCTGCGTTAGCACCGTATTGCCAAATAACCCATGGGGCGACTTGAACAAGGTTGGGAGGCATGTAATTTATGAAAAGGGGGCGATGTCTGTCGCACGAGACGTGTCGACAGGTACCCAGCTTTCTAGGTTGGATTCGACGGATGCACCTCGGACTTGGTGAAACAAGCAGCCGTCCACGAGTTGTGGCGAAATTCTTTCCGCAATACGTTTTACTTGGTCGGGAAACCAAGACGAATGAGAAGCAGAGCAGGATGATCGAGTTTTACATAACGTTCAGTTACCTTCATTCTTGGGTGTGTGTGGCCTAGGAGGAAGGGACTTCAAGACCACCACACTTATTTGGGCACAGAATAGAATCGTGCTCGTTTGCGTCGATGCGAAACTTGCAGGGATTTACAGCTTGTGTTACAGGCCAGTTCTTCCGTATACGGCAGGCAATCCGTTCCTGTGTTCCTATCAACTCCCGGGCGATGCCGAGCGCAGTGAGATAACAACATATCATATATTCGACTTTATCGCGCTACACTAGGGAATATGAGCAAGTTGCAATTGATCACGACAATATGTACAACCGTAGGCGCAAAAGTGGTTCAACAGAAATGACATGGCATAGCATAGCATATTCTGCACCAAACAATGCTTGCTTGTTTGACAAGCACCCCGAAAGCCGTCTGGGTGTAGCGACACCAAAATTAGGAATGAATGAAACACTAGAAAGGGGATAAACCAGCAAGTTCATGCCTCTGACAGTACTGTCAAGTCTGCAGCTGAAACAGATGAGATTGCATTCTGTGTTGGGGACGATGCCCCCTTGGAGTCATCTGCGACAGCATCTGCCGGCGCACCATTGGTTGTAGTTTCGGCACCACTCTCGCTTGGCTTATTGGCACCCAGTATGGCGTGCCATTTGTCTACCAGGGCTTTGGCTCGTGCTCGGAACTTGAATGCGTCGTCGCGAGGCACCTTGTCCGGCGTTAGAGCCGCGATGTGTCGCATAACCTTGCCGATTTTAGAAAACTGCCATGAAAAAATATGGTCATCGCCACGCCCAACGCCACACAAATACGCACTGAGAGGAAATTGATGAGGTTCGGGTGTTCGTAGTGTTCCACTGTCGTGAATAATTGGTCAAGGGCGGGCATATCCTGTGCAATTTCCGTTGGGGGTGGCAATCGACGCTGTCTGAATGACTCACTTCATCCGATGGAGCACCCTTGCTACCCAACAGAGCCTTCTGCAGCCTATGTCTCCACTCTCTTACTTTGCGAGCTTCAGGATCCGCTTCCAGGTTCGCTGCAGGTGACCATTGGTCAGAAACGACAAGAAAAAAATGTATATAATCGATGGCGCACCATCGACTTCTTCCTCTTTCTCTCGTTTCGGCTTCTTGGAAGGCGGTGGAGCGGCTTTAGCGCTCATTCCAGCATCGTCGTCCTCAGCTTCGGCTTCGGCATCTCCCCCCTCATCCTCGGATTCGATCACCTCTTTAGACTTTGCTCCGTTTTTCTTCGACTTCCCCGTAGCTAATTTTTTCTCCGTTTTCAGTTTTGGTTTGGACTTTGCCTTACCAACAGATGCCTCAGCATCCCGCTTACGCTTCTTTGACTTGACGGGTTTCTTCATCTCTTGGTCCTCATTCTCAGTCTCGAGCTGGTCGACTGGCTCGTTATCTTCCTGTTCTGTGGTTGCCACCTGCAAGCTCTCCAGCTCCTTCTCCCACTTTTCGGGATCAAGAGCGATTCTGTACCCAGACAAAAGTTCCAGATTTTTCTTGTGTGGCTCGGCGATGTATGCACGGATCTCGTGTTCCTTCAATCTCGATATATCTTTTGACACAAGCCATGCACTGTGTCGAAACAGGGTTTACCATCTCGACAAGGGGAGACGGAGATGGAGACGCACAACTCTGCGGTAGGGAAAAACTTGACACAGTGGAAGAGCGTCTTTTTGCCTGTAGGGCGCTCCTTGGCAACGACGGATGGGACATTGTCGGGATTCACGACCTATAGGGATGAAAAGGATGAACAAGGGCTTTCTGGGCACAAGGAAGACGCGACGTACCATGCCAGGCCAAGGCGGAAATCCGCGTACTTTGCCCAAGACGATATCGCGTTCTGCATAATTGGTCTCTGGTTCGTTATTTTTCGCTGCCTTTTTACTCATCACGAGTGGAAATGAGGAAAAGGGAAAGGTTACAATGGAGGGTGCGGGACAGATAAAAGGAAAGGTTGAGGAGCACACCAACTTGGGTTGTGTTCGGCTATTTCCACTTGCAGTTTCGTTTGCCACGCGGGCCCGTGCGCACACGTAAGAATCAACAAAACAAACGCGTGACATTGAAAAAAATACCATTGAATACGGTACATGAAAACAATGCATCGTCGAACGTCGCAGAGGTTCTCGTAGAGAAACTGGCCATTCAGGATGCCTTCAAAAAAGCGGGATATGTGTCTCGAAATGTGGTCTCTTCACGGTTGTTCGGTCGGGCGAGTCGGATTATTCGGAGAAATTTCGACGTGGCGTGCTTTGTTTGTTCCCGGATAAGGCAGGCACTGCTTGTGATCGAATCCGGGAACGGGTGTCACGCCGCAGATAATGCCCAGCTCTCCTCCTGTGAAAGGGCTCGGTCAGCGTTGCGCGGTACGGGTGCTGAACGTACCCTGCCTCTTTAACCAACGTGACGGCGCTGGGCCGTTGGTTCCGGTGATTGGGTGGACGCAACGGGTGTGCACCGTGTTGCGAAGAAGTGCGACGGTTAAATTAACGGACAAGCGTATCTTCTAGGCGTGCCAGTGCGGCCGCCGAGGTCACGGAAGAATGCTGTGGCGTCGAGGAAGAGATGCAGACCGGCAGACGAGTTCGACTTGCAAGTGCGATAGTGTGCGAGGTCGAGCATTGCAATGCCACGCGCGTGTCTTCAGGGCAAGGTGACTGACTTGCAGGTCGACTGTTTCTGAAGGTTAAATGTGGATAGCGCAGAGAGGTTCGTGCATCATGGCGGGAGGAGTGCAAGGAGTATTCCTAGCCGGGATTCTTTGAAATTAGAAATAAATAAATAAATTGAATGTTTCGCAACTCGGACGATTCATCATACGCATACACCGTCTCGGTATACTGCCCAGCGACGGGGACGAGCGCTAGGCATAGAAAACCGATTCCATCGCGCTCCTTGATGATCGCTTGAATCTGTCACACCGAATACCAAGTTATGAAGTCCTTGCCCAATCCGAGTCAAGCGAGCTCTCGGCTAGTAGAGGTGCACACGCTGCAGCAAGCTTTTTTATGACGCAAATCTCAGGGACATTGCCGCACGTACAGCGCACGAGTCGTGCACAAAAGCCATGTCGTCGCTTTGCGCAGCCAGAACAGCACGACTTCAAGGCAGCGGCGAGAGTGTCGGCATCCCGCAAGATTCTAGTGCGGATCACACACCGGCATCTAGATAGTGTTTTTGATCGGAGATGGTTTCGGGGATTTAAAATAGACGGGGGACGTCAACCACAACCACGAGTCTGCGGCACTGACCTCGATGTTCGAACCCATCCGTGGAGGAACCCGAGGAGGACAAGCAGAATTCAAGTGGTCCGACGTTTCTGCAGACAAAGACAGAGAAGTGGGCATCGTCATTATGTATCTTGGCATGCTGAGCAACGTTCTAGCACTATCTTGGTCACAGTATCAATGCACCAACCGGGCGGTGGCAAAAGAACAAGGACGTTCACTGGTACAATAGGGACAATGCGGACGGAGAGGCAGAAAGAGCCGAGGAAATTCGTAAAGTAAAAGAGGCAGAGGCAGAGGCACTTTCCGTCGCGCTGTAAGTTCGTCTGCAAATGTCCCACAAACGCGACCAACATCATCTCCCTGTTTCAGCGGTTTTGGTCCAACTGGAGCGAATGCTACACAACCTGCAGCAGGGTCATCAACGGAGGCGGCTCCGAGTACTGAGGACGACGCAACGCGTAAACAAGAGAAGGAAGAGAGACGTCGCCAAAAAGCCGAGCGTAAAGAAGAGAAACGCACCCGCAAGGCAGCTCGCATGGCAAACCGTGACGAACGAGACGTACAGATTCGTCATCAATCACCTTCACGATCACTGTCTCCCACCCGCAGAAGGCGCGGTGACGAAAGAGAGCGTCGTAGCCGGTCACCTACCCGTGGCCACGAGGACCGCCGCAATCGGCTTAGGGACTATGATGAATCTGAGCGGGAAAAGGAGAGAGGAAGGCATCGAAGATTATGGGACATGAATGTAGCGAGGGATAGGCCACGCTACAGAGATAACTAGCCGGTTCCTCAGTATGTCGTACGTTTAGGTCCCATGCATGGGCTCACTAAGCGAACGGCAGGCGTTGCGTCTTGTTTTGGTCAACCCCTAATCACGCTCGCGTGTTGTGGTCAAAACCGCCGGTGATGATCTTTTCAGATCTTATCAGAAGGCAATGTGCCTTGCGTTCCATAGCTGCGCGCAAACCCCGTGGGTCAAATCGTTCGCCATAGGAATGTCCAACGTCCTCGTTTTGATGTGGCAGACAAGCTTACTACTCTCCACCTTCACATGAGATGGCATCGCATCCTAGAGGACAATTTTCACTGGAGTGTTATTGGATACATTGCACGACATTTAGCCAAGCGAGGCATCAAATCTGGTATCACCGGCTGTTGCCGTTGGCCACAAGATTCAACTTGAAACACGTTGATCTCGTTACACAGAAACCGGTTTTGAACGTTGAACGACAGCGGGGAAGGTTCTCATGGGGTATTCAAAGACGCGCTTTCCCTTTCTTTCCATCCACTATCTCGGACCGCTCGATCCCGCTCAAGAATCTGTTCCACCTCGTGTTCGAAGTGAATTATGTTATTATGACTCAGGTCGTACAGCCTCCCCGAACTTGCTGCGCGCTTCCGCTTTGAGGCACTGTTATCCAGCTCGATTTGCGCAAATTCTTCACTAGCTGTCGTTCGGGTACGCCTTGACGATCGAGATGTACGTCATCACGTCATCACTCTCGTGAAGGCAGGTTCTACGATCAGTGCTGGATGCCCGTGCGTTCGGATTTACGACTCCAGGGCGCGATGCGGTTCCCTCTTTAGTCACATCTTTGAGCATTCTCATTTATCATGCACTGACTATGAACGACTGCAGCGTGGTCGTGAAACTATCGACAAGGTTTACTTCGTCGACGGCATACCGGCAGTTTAATCCGTGCATGCAATGCATACGCCTGCCGCCCATCTATGTCGCCTGCCCGCCATCTGCCGAAAGTGGTTTCGATAGCGCTAGTCGCTTTGGACGAGGATTTAATCCGCACCTCGCTCGGCCAGGGACGGTAACGAGCCCCCCTCTCTCAACCCCGTCAACGTCATGTCCACCACTGTTTATGGCATGCCCTACCTGCTCGAAGACCGGAGCGGAGAGCTGACGGGGTCCGACTTTATCGACATGAATGACCGCCTTCGGTTGTGTCTACGTTGTACGGCCCAGACGCTGTCACATACTGCTTACATGATCCACAACGCGACGCACGAGCACAATCCGTCGAATCCGCTGATCGCGCTGGCTTTTGGCCCGAACAATTCACTCGGGACGGTCACCCTACGCGGCAGGGCTCCAATGACAATGAGCGACTATCTCGCCAAGCTGTCTTCAACCACCAAGTGAGTAAATTTTCTCGTCGGCGAAGGACTTTTCTTGCCTTCACTCCTTCCCCAACAACCGGGCACCGCTGACAGACGTGAAACACACAACAGCCGAACGAGGAAATTTCTGGGTTCGGACGGACGGGAGTATCGATGGAGCTGGCGATCGACCAAGGGGCACGAATGGACGGTGCGCGTTTTTTCCCGTTCCCGGCACGTCATTCGCGCGCGTACGGCGGTCTTCGTCCCGAGGCTGACTTGGATCTTGGATTCTGTGGGATCCACGTGTCGCGCGTACACGCGTATGTATGTTCCGTTGTCCGTGATTGGACATGCCTACGCGCAATCGGATTCGGGAACGTACAGTGCACGAACCAGAACGACTATGTCGTCGCATCGTACTCGCTCAAGGTCGCTGGCGAACCGGACTATCATGGGTCGTCGGGGTGCATGTTGACGATCGATGAGGGGTATCCCCACCTCGCAGCCGGTGCGTTCTTTTTTGCGTTCGGACCCGCCTGACGACCAGGGTTTCTCTCCTTCCTTCCTTTTTTTTCTTCTTCTTCCAAATCCCATTTTCAAATTTGTATGAACCCGCTCATACGCCGAACGACAGAGTTTCTTGCCTCATTGACGATCATGCGACATATAATGGCACACGGTCTGTGACAACACGCACGACCGAAACGCGTTCTTGTGGGGTGGCGACAGCACACTCTGCTCGTGTGTTGTATATGTTTCCGAGTCTCGGATTCGTTCCGGGACGTGCAGATGTCTTTATACATATATGTAGTAGTATCAGTATCTCTTTGATTGTTGTTGTAGCCATGTCGGGTTTTGCCCATATGTATGTATATTGTACTAGTACTATCTCCCGATTTATTCGTCCAGATCTTCATTATGAGGCGCCGGCAGAGCAAAAAGAGGAAGGAGAGGAAAAGAGAGGAAAGGAAGGAAGGAAGGAAGAGGGGGGCGGCTGCGGAGATAATCGGTATGATGAGCCACCCAGCCTTGGTATGTAACAGATTTCATGAAGCGCGATTGG
>JBBPOL010000788.1:0-10373 GCA_038091435.1 Leccinum variabile | reverse complement strand
CGGTACTAGAGAACGCGTCAAAAAGGAAGCAGGATGGAAAAGAGAGCACTCACGTCGAGCAGTGCCTTTTGCCATCCGCGGAGGATGTCTTTTGTGAGGATAGGCAAGGACTCGGTCTCCATATCAACGTCCTCCTCCTCTTCGTCCTCGTCATCGACCGCATCTTCGGCATTGAAGTCGAGCAGCTCCCTATCATTTTCTTGGAGGTACTTGTAGAACTCGGGGTCGTTCTCGGCCAGCTTGGAAATTTCCTGCATGTGCGCGGCGCCCTCGTCTATGGTAGTGTAATTGTAAAAAGAGATCGCGTCGCTGGAGACACAGAGCATACCTTCCAGATCATCGACCGAAGCAAACGACTCGTCGTCTGCAATGTCTTCCTCTTCGTCCTCCTCGTCAGAATCATCTTGCCCCACATTGATCTGTGAAATGCACGAGCTCGTGATCAGCAGTAGCCTTGGACACGTAGCCTGTGTCATACGTCTCCGTCGTCTGATTCGTCCTCCATGAACCCAGCACCGAGCACATCATCGACGGTCATTCCCTTGACACTGTAAAACGCATAATCAGCACAACCCCCGACCACGTCACGAGCTTACGAACTCGGCATCCTCGCGTTCCTCGTCCTCTTCCGCGCCATCCAACCTGCTGTCCTCGTCCTGCACCCGTGCCTTTCCTTTTCCTTTTCCTTTTGCACCGCGTCTGCTCTCTATTTGCTTTTTGGCCTTCTGGTGTTTCTTTCTCGTCTCGATGGTCTTCTTGAGCTGGCCACTCGACACGAACTTGCGCGTTGCCTTGGCCGCCTTACCCATTGTGTGACTCGGACTTGCAAAAATGCACAATCCAAGATAGGCAAGTCTCCGAGCTTCACACAATTCACACACCCCACATCTCTCCTTCCTATGCGCTGACGCTTGGCGTCAACTTCCAATTTATTTCTCATGCTCCGTTCCGTTCCAGTACTGTGACTATCGGTGCGACCTTCAGGCTACGATGAGAAGGTGCTTGTCCCTCTCGCAACACGTCATTCCTCCTTTGCCGATGGAATAGAAATGCGACCGCTGCAAGGACCAAGGTGACCTACGCAAAGTTCAGTACACTATATGGCATGGTCTGCATCCGGTGTAGAGATAGAGAGTGCCTATGCTCAGCGCATCGAAGATCCAACCGAGTCATCAGTAGAAAGGATTCATACGAAGAACGAGCTGATTGGACGTGGCATCGAAATGAACGACCAGACCCTCCCGCGAAAGTTAGCGAGACTAAGCGGCAACGACGCCTCCCAGAGAGACTCTTCCAAGACCACAGGTGGAAGCTCCAAAACAGGCGCGACTCATGCCACCATAGTGGTTTCGACATCAAAACGAATTCTTGTCGACAAGTCGGTCGCAACACATAGGTCCGCCTGTGGGATGTCAAACAGTGTGGGTGACAGAGCAGGCCGTGCGTACGAGCGAGAGATCCAGAACAGGCAGAGGCAACTTGAAGGACTCTGTTGAATGACACCGGATTAGCAGAGCTTCTAGCGTTTCACTGGTCCTTCGGGTGGGTGAAACTCTTCGCGCTTGACGTAGGTGGGTGCCCTCTTGGTAATTCGGTACTTGTTCGGCCGAGAGTCTTCATTGCGCGTCATTGGTCGACACTGGCCAATTGCAAGGTCCTTTTGCCTTTTCTTGCAAAGGGGGAACTTGAAGGGGGTGTCGGTTTCTCACTTACCACTTGCAGAAGTCTGCAACCTGTGGAAGCATCAGGTCTGGTGGTGGACAACTTCCTGTCGGAGGATAGGATAATAGACTTTGCATCCATGTGAGCCCCTTCAACTACAAAAAGTAATGGCTGCTGGCAAGCTGAGGTAAAGGTCAAGCATCTTTTCATGCTAGTGCGAAGAGCTTGCACAGAAATGATAGGCCTGAGCCGCTCTCCTTCCATAACGGACAGACATGGGCTAGGCGCAGCTTCACCTAGTGATACATTTCACGCGATACGCGCCGATCAACGCGAGCCTGACGCGAAGTGTGGGCGCTTGTTTCACTCACGCCTTCACTTCAGCGACAGCGACAACAGGATGCCGGTCCAAAACTCATCGTCGCACGCAGAAGCGTAGAACACTAACGTGATCTACCGTGCGCATGCGCGTCTCATGAAGGCCATGCAAGTTGAGCGCGTCACTCCGTCAGCCGCGCAGAGAAGGGAAAATGAATTTAATAAGCACCCCGAGAAGTTGTGAGTAGTTCAAAAAGCTCGATCACGAATTTCAATTTTCCCCCTTCCCGTACACGTGTTGACGACGCGAACGTTCGATATCTCGGATGCGCCGTTCAACCAGCGCGAGGTTCTCCTTGCGGTGCTCTAACCTTTGCTGTGTTACGTTCTGGTCGCTTTGGGCATCGGGTGCACCGGTCATGATGCATGAGACCGTCGCAACAGTGCCCGATCATTCGAATCAATGAGTCCTCTATTTTGGCCTATTCATAACGTTATTCTGATTACTGTAATAGCACGCACCATCATTCAAATATTCACTTCGAGGCTAGGCTCGAAAGGTGCGGACTTTAAAAAATCTGATCGAATCGATATCCTTCATGGCTGTTATGGTATTCCCCCCTCCCCCCCTTCCCCCCGCTACTTACCCTTCACTGAACAAGAGGTATTACTGCGAAGACTCGAATACAAATCGCAACTTGATATGAGTCAAACCACTGGTATTAGGTATGCATTTTTTTTATTTCCCGCAACACTGCTCGGTGTTCAGTGGCGATGCTCAGTTTTGCGGTTCCTGCGGGCTTCCTTCAAGCTACGTGAGTCAACTCATTGAGCGATTGCTTCGCTGCATCGAACACCTGGTTTCATCAGCAATGGACCTTTTGTATGTATGTACTATCCATGTTGCTTGTTCAGTCATTCTAACCCAGGGTGTGTGATTTGTAGGTCATTGGGTATACTCTGTGCTTTGTGCTTATGGGATCTTTGGTTGTCCAGTCTTGTATGTATCCACGACATCGCAATTATAGATCATTCACTTTGAAATCCCTCAGATATTTATTTTACCAATTTCTCAGATGACCGGAAACCTACGAAGGTGTTAGGTAAATATCAGATATTGCCACTTACGGTGCTGTGGCTGAGCATCCTCTCAGTGACGGTTGTCCTTCTATTGGAAACAGTGATGACTGTGTTCATCTTCTTGGATCTATGTGGATCGGCGAGCATATCTTGGATTGTATCAAATCATCCCAATTTAATTATCTTGGCGCCCATGACTGGGATCGGTGAGCATCTCATCGTCTGAAACATTTAGGTGGCTAATAGAGAGAAGTGACTACACTGACTCATGGCTTTTATTGCTGGAGGATATGGTCCCTTAGAAAGTACCGCATGATTCCACTTGCCATCATGATGGTGATATATATATTTTCAATATCTCAAACATACTAATGAAGTGTTTGTTCAGCTCTCCCTGATTCAATTGGGGAGCGTCACCTATCTTACCTTGACTGTAAGTCATGATTGCACTGCAATTTACCTCCGTTTGGCTGGACTCTTCCGTAGAGCGACTTGGTTCCTTTGCCCGATATTGAGACTGTGATCAAAAATTCAACAGGTGCTATCATGTCCACTGAACGCTCTGTTTTTGTCCCTTTACTACTAGCTCCACTAGTGGTGAGTACGCCTGCAGTGCTATTTATCGTCCATTGAGAACTCAGACACGCGTCCATGTCAGACCTGGCTCGGGAGCAGCGTTGCGTGTGATCTTACAATCACCATCTGCATGATACTGAGCGTGCGCCCGCATCGAATCCTCTTTTTCGAGCTTACACATACAAGTATTACATAGTTATGGCCTTCCCAGTCTAATTTCAGAAACAGCAAATTGATGCTGATCAAGTTAACGAGGTTTACCATCGAGACTGGTCTTGTAACGACCATAGCCGCGATTCTAGAGCTATTCATTGGAATGCTGTACTGGGACAAATATTATCATGTCGCCATGTATGTCCTCCAGTAAGCGATGAGGCATGCTGACCGATTTCTCACTAGATTTTATATACTATCGAAATTGTGGGTAACCACGATTTCGACCAGTCTCGTCGATGCTAAGACATGCATAGCTATGCAAACTGTCTGCTAGCGTCTTTGAACTTCAGACTCGTTCTTAGGAATCCGCAAAATCTAAACCTGACAGAGATCGTCCAGAATGACCTGGTGCCAAGTACAATATCCAGGCGATGGGACACTGGCACTCAATCCGCCCATGTCGAACGAACATATCCCCAAGTGGAATCAATCATGGACATAATCGCTGATCCGAACGAGGTGCGTCGTACGTCTACATCGGCTTGTTCTTTATTTACACAGGTCATACGCCGAATCAGATGGGAAGGAGCGGTTCTAATGAAGACCAAATATGCGAGGTTCGTCATCTCTGGTTCGTAGAGGCCTTGAAAACTAATCAAGAAGGTTGGGAAGGTACACGAACTGCGTGACCTGTCTACACGAGTGTAAAGTATGGAATGATTGTGACAGGGATTGAGAGATAGTGATTCGTCTGGGATGATGTCACGGTTACACGTGTTTTCCTTTCACCATTGAATCTTTCGTCTTGTAAAGCCAGCCTACAGTGGTTGCGGCTGATGACTTGTGAAATACCGGGTCGTTGTAACCGCCGACCAGAATATAAAGTTTGCAATGTGACTGCAGTCGTGACTGTCGCAAACTTACGGTGGGTGGCGCTCCTAAATGATCGTAGCTGATCGAATGGCGAACTCAAGCTGTGGCAGTGCAGATCGAATTATCAATACCGCCATTGATCGATCCGCGGCGCGCGCACTCCCGGTCCCGGCGGTGATGAGGCTGAGTAGGTTGTGGGACCGAACGTTGAAGCCTGAGAATGTGGATTCCAACCAAAAATCCCATCACACCTCTTCATCCTCTTCATCTTACGTCCTCTTCTTTTTTAGTACCATACGCGCCATGCAACTCCGGCCTTCTGGTAACCCGGTTTCTGATATCTGATCCACGTGTTTCACAGGATGGTTAGAATCATATCAGTAGTCCGCTAGCCTCCACCCGTCCATTCTGGTCGCTGCGGCCTGGGCCTCGGATGATCCAGGAGAGTTTCCGTTCCTTCAAGAAACTACACCTAGACCCAATTCAAGCCAAGGCTTGATTTTTGGCCCATTCACACCGGAATTTCTAATCATAGCTGAGGACCGCCATAGTACCACTTCGAGGCTCAAAGGGTGTGGTCCGTGTGGACAAGCACATCTTACGTATCTTGGCAGTCACTTTAAAGTCTGAATCGAGATCCACGGCCATTATATCCCCCCTGCGCTACTTGCCCTTCACTGCGAAGACTCGAACACAAACCGCAACTGAATATGAGTCAAACCACTGGTACTAGGTATGCAAAATTCTTATCTCACTCACGACACCCTGCTCGGTGCTCAGTCACTGACGATGCTCAGTTATGAGGTTCCTGCCAGCCTGAGCGTCCGTCAAGTTGAGTGAGTCAACACGTTCAGTCATCGCTTCACTGCATTGAACACCTGGTTTTGTCAGTAATGCACCTTTTGTATGTATTACTGTCCATGTTTCTTTCTCAGTCATTCGAACACACAGCGTGCGATTCATAGGTCGTCGGATACACTCTGTGTTTTGGGCTTATGGGATGTTTGGTCGTCCAGTCTTGTATGTACCCATGACATCGCAATGCTGATCGATCATTCATTAGCATTCCTCAGATATTTATTTTACTAGTTTCCCAGATGACCGGAGACCTATGAAGGTGTTAGGTGATAATGGTGTTCACTTGTGATACTGTGGCTGAGCCGCTTTTCTCCAAGTGACGGTTGTTCTTCTACTGGAAGCATCGATGACAGCGTTCATCTTTTCGGGTCTCTGGGAACCGCCGAACATATCTTGGGATATAGTTCCGGTGTCCACATTATCCAATTATATTGTCGTGCCGCTCATGGCTGGGCTGGGTGAGCATCAGATCGTCTCAGACATTTCGGTGGCTAATCGAGATAAGTGACTACACTCACCCAATGTTTTTATTGCTGGAGGATATGGTCCCTTCAAAAGTGCCGCGTGATTCCACTTGCCATCATAATGGTGATATATATGTTTCACTTGGGAACATCTCAAACATACTAATGAAGGGTTTGCTTAGCTCTCCCTGGTCCAATTTACAGGCCTTATCTGCTATTTTATTTTCTGGTAGTCAGTCATGATCTTACTGCAATTTCTACTCTTCCACGGAGGAGCTTACTTCCTGTGCCCATTACCAGTATCCCGATGCCAGCCAACGAACCATCTTTCCTTTATGATGTTATCCTGCCAGTGGTGAGTACACCTACAGTGGTATCATTTCTCGTCCATTTAGAACTCGGAAACTGGCCAGGCCTGGCTTGGGAGCAGCGCTGCGTGTGATCTTACGATCACTGTCTGCATGATGTTGAAGGTGCGCCTATATCGACTCCTCGTTTTCGAGCTTACGCTCAGACAAGTGTTACACAGTTCCGTCCTTCCCAGTCTACTCTTAGAAACAGCAAATTGATGTTGATCAAGTTAACGAGGTTTACCATCGAGACTGGTCTTGTAACGACTATAGCCGCCATTCTAGAGCTAATCATCTCAACTGTGTACCCCGGCGCAGATTTTCATCTTGCCATGTATGTCCTGCAGTAAGCGCTGACATCGTCCTGACTCCTGATCTCTGACTAGATTTTATATGCTATCGAAACTGTGGGTGACCACGATTTCGACCAGTCTCGTCGATGCTAAGACATGCACAGTTATTCAAACTGTCTGCTAGCGTCTTTGAACTTCAGACTCGTTCTTAGGAATCCGCAAAATCTAAACCTGACGGAGATCGTCCGGAATGATCTGGCATCAAGTACGACATCAAGGCGATGGGACACTCAATCCGCCCATGTAGTGCGAACATATCCCCGAGCGGAATCGGTCATGGACATATCCGCCGATCCGAACGAGGTGCGTCGTATATCCACATCGACAGCTTCTAGATTCACGGACTCGGTCGTACACAGAATCAGCTGCGAAGGAGCAGTTCCGTCGAACATCAGATGTACGAGGTTCGTCATCTCTGGGTCGCAGAGGCCTTCAAAACCGACTAAAAAGGTTGGGAAGGTACACGAACTGCGTGAACTATCCACACGAGTGTAAAGTATGGAAGCCTTGTGACAAGGATTGAGAGATGGTGATTCGTCTGGGATGATGCCAGATGTCACGGTTATGTTTTCCTTTCACCATTGAATATTTCGTCTTGTAAAGCCAGTCTACAAGTGGTTGCGGCTGATGGCTTGTGAATACCGCATCGATACCTTGGATCCGACCTTCAAGGAACACTTTCTGTAGCGAATGTCGTATCTAGATCCGTTGTAACCGCCGACCGGACGGCGGAATGTGACTTAGTTTGCAATGAGGTTGCAGTGGCGACTCCCGGAAGACGGTGTCATGGCATCGTAGCTGATCGAAGGATGATGCATTGACGACCCCACATTGCAATATGATGATGGTGGACGGGTGGCGTTGAAGCTGTGATCCTGTGGCAGTGCAGCACCCACGACCTCTTCAAACTTCAGCGACGCCGTTGAAGAATTTCCAGCCAACAATCCCCTCGCACCTCTTCATCTTACGTCCTCTTCATCTTTTGATTTCATTACCATGTGATCCCCTTGTCTTCTTGTAACCAGGTCCCTTGATATCTGATCCCGGCCACACTTTGGAAGCCAACATGCCACCTTCTGGGGTCGGAATTTCGATTCATCTGATCCACGCGTTTCACAGGATGGTTAGAATCATATCAGTGGTCCACGCCCGTGACTAAAACATCGCTGTGCTCACGTAAAGTTTCGCCTCGATCATTGCAAATGAATATTAACCCATCCATTGAACCCATTGTTCCTATGTAGTCTGCAATTCGAATTATGGTCATTGCTGATAAGCCTCGGAGTGCTGTAAGTGGAAATTAATCCATAACAACATTTGGTTGGATTTCTGTGTTAACAGCACCAGCCTGGACCCGTCCGTTCTGGCTGCGGCCTGGGCCTCGGGTGATCCAGGAGAGTCTCCGTCGCTTCAAGAAACTCAGTCAGCTGTAGAGGGCCCGATCCCAGCCAAGGATTCATTTTGGCGTATTTACACCGGCATTCTAATCATAGGACCGCCATTCCACTTCGAGGCTGAAAGAGTGTGGAGAAGCACATCTTACGTATCTTGGCAGCCACTTTAAAAATCTCAATCGATATTCGTGCCCATTACATTTTTCCCCCCGCTACTTGCCCTTCACTGTACAAAAGGTGATTATTACGAAGACTCGAACACAAGCCGCAACTTAAAATGAGTGATCCTAGGTGTGCAAAATTCTTATCTCCCACACGACACCCTGTTCAGTGCTCAGTGATGATGCTAGTATTGTGACTGCAAGCGTCCGTCAATCTATGTGAGTCAACACATTGAGTTATTGCTTTGCTGTATCGAACACGTGGTTTCGTCAGCAATGGACCTTATGTATGTACTATTCATGTTTCTTGTTCAGTCATTCTAACCCATAGTGTACGATATGTAGATCGTGGGATACACTCTGTGCTTTGGGCTTATGGGATCTTTGGTCGTCCAGTCTTGTATGTATCCACGATATCGCAATGCTGATCGATCATTCATTTAGCATTCCTCAGATATCTATTTTACTAATTTCCCAGATGACCGGAGAGCTATGAAGGTGTTAGGTGATGAATGTCTTCACTTGTGATGCCGTGACTGAACCGCTATTCTCCCAGTGACGGTTGTCCTTCTACTGGAAACGTTGATGACTGGGTTCATCTTCTCGGGTTTCTGGCAATCGGCGACCACATTGTGGTATATTTATTCTGATACACTACTTTCCGGTTTTATTGTCTTAGCGCCCATGGCTGGGCTCGGTGAGCATCTCTTCGTCTAAGACATTTGGGTGGCTAATCGAGAGAAGTGACTACACTCACTCAATGTTTTTATTGCTGGAGGATATGGTCCCTTCAAAAGTGCCGCGTGATTCCACTTGCCATCATTATGGTGATATATATATTTCAATTGGGAATATCTCAAACGTACTAATGAAGTGTTTGCTTAGCTCTCCCTAGTTCAATTTGCAGGACTTATCTGGTATAGTCTTTGGGGGTAGTCAGTCATTATCTTACTGCAATTTCTACTCTTCCACGTAGCAGCTTATTTCCTGTGCCCAGTGTTACCCCCGGCGGGATTCCGGTCAATGGACCACCTCTCATTTATGCTGTTATCCTGCCAGTGGTGAGTGCACCTTACAGTGGTATTATTTCTCGTCCAATCAGAACTCGGAAACTGGTCAGGCCTGGCTTGGGAGCAGCGCTACTTGTGATCTTACGATCACTGTCTGCATGATGTTGAGGGTGCGCCTGTATCGAGTCCTCTTTTTGGAGCTTACACTCATACAAGTGCTACACAGTTCCGTCCTTCCCAGTCTAATTTCAGAAACAGCAAATTAATGCTGATGAAGTTAACGAAGTTTACCATCGAGACAGGTCTTGTAACGACGATGGCCGCCATCCTAGAGTTAATCCTCGGAATCCTGTACCCCAGCTCAACTTTTCATTTTTCCATGTATGTCCTGCATGCAGTAAGCGCTGACATCGTCCTGACTCCTGATCTCTGACTAGATTTTTTATACTATCGAAACTGTGGGTAACCACCATTTCGACCAGTCTCGTCAATGCTAAGACATGCACAGCTATGCAAACTGTCTGCTAGCGTCTTTAAACTTCAGACTCGTTCTTAGGAATCCGCAAAATATGAACCTGACGGAGATCGCCCAGAATGACCTGGCGTCAAGTACGATCTCGAGGCGATGGAACACTCAATCCGTTCATGTCGTGCGAACAGATGCCCGAGCGGAATCAGTCATGGACATAACTGTTGATCCAAACGAAGTGGGTCGTACGCAGAAGATGGGAAGGAGCGGTTCTCTCGAAGATCAGATGTGCGAGGTTCGTGATCTCTGCTTTACAGGGGCCTTGAAAACTGACTAAAAAGGATGGGAAGGTACACGAAATGCGGGATCTGTCCATACAGGTGTAAAGTACTATGGAAGCTTTGTGACAGGAATTTAGAGATGCTGATTCGTCTGGGAGGATAGGAGATGTTACGGTTGTCATATTTTCCTTTCATTTTCGTCTAGTACAGTGGTCGCGATTGATGACTTGTTACACAAATACCTTGGGTCTGATCTTCGAGGAATACTTTCTGTATCTATCATATCATTGTATCACATCGGATCCGTTGTAACGAATGCAAGGGGTGGGAGTGCCGATCGACCACCCCTCGAGAGGTCGCCGGCTCAG
>JBBPOL010000787.1:0-10374 GCA_038091435.1 Leccinum variabile | reverse complement strand
CTATTTGGAGGAACGCATGGTCGTCATTGCTCCCTGTCACCGAAGGGGAAGTAGTCGATTACTACGAGGTCATCAAGCGACCCATCAGTCAAGTCCTCGTCCAACCCCCCTTTTTCCGCTCCCAACCAACTGTGATTACCTCCGCTCAGCAATAGATTCGGGTCATCAACGCCGACTCTGGCAACTAGCTCGCCCACTCCGGCTGCTCAAACCGTTCGTCCCGCTGTGCCCTCCAGAATGCCTTTTCTTTGTAAAATATTAAGTAAGACGGAAGAAGTTCAATGACTTGACTTTGGATTAGGAAGTCATTGAGTCTCCGGAGAAGTTGAAAATATCAACGAATTAAACTCTGTTTCTTGGCAAGTTCCGAATGGAGAGTTTTCTCCGGTCAGCTACCCTGCACACGAGCACGCGTAAAAACGCCTCGGGCAAGCAAGATCTCCCAGTCGGGCAGTGTCATCTCCCCCGGGCCCTCGCCTGTCGAACCGTCGGCGCCCTGAGTTGCTTTGGGAAGTTTAACGTCTCCTACCCCATCACCACCGGAGCCTGCGCCGTCATCCATGCCTGTGCCTGTTGTCCTTGTTCGATTATCCTAATCCAACCACGTTTGAGTCGTGTTCAAACACGTCCTCGTACTACGCAGAGTTCCCTTCCCAATCCGCTGTCATCATGTGGAGAACATCAATATTCGTGCTCATTTGCGATTTCCCACGGTGACAACTTGCCCGAAAAGGATGCAATGTCTCCGAGTACTATACTGACGACAAATTAATATTGCCGCCGGCCGCATCAGGGAAAAAAAAAAAACACTAGCCGGTAAAGGAACTCCCCAAGCTGACTCGCAAGCTATCACAACTACCACGGATGTCTCAGCCGTTTTTGCAAGAGTGCCTGGGCTGCGGTCGTACTTTCAGTGACATTGGGGCTTTCACGAAGCATGGAAAGAAATGTTCGAGGGGCAAGAAGAGACTTGCTAGTGCCCTCGGGCTTGCGAAGGAGTTGTACGAAAGCAAAAAACGTCGTCTGCCAGTGCCAGACTCAAATCATGCCATCGACGAGCTTGGTTTGGAGACCACGAATTCGGAGCAAAATTTGGAAGTGGTACAGGAGCTATACGCCGGTGCCAGTGGACAACAGGTATTGTGGACTCAGGGCAACACCCTCCAAAATTGACGCGCACTGGTAACTGAAACTCTGCCACAGCCTACCGACTTGGAGAATGTCCCGTTTACTCAATCTATAATGGCCCCAGAGCATGATTCTCTACCGTTGTCGTTACGCAGGACTCGCCGACAGAATCGGGGACTCCCTTTACGCTTTAGAGACATACTACCCGAACCGCCCATGCCCTTGCCTCCATCAGATGCTGAGGCTGGGCGTTCCATCCTTACTGAACCTCCCGCTCCGACCACGTCGTCGATATCCGCTGAGTCAGAGCCCCCACCGGTGCCGAATGCAATGCCAAGGCCGCGCCCTGTCTTTAGCACCCAGGCAAATTCGTTCAGTTTATTCCGCCTATATGACCAAGAAACGCTTCCTCATTATGATCCTGCTTTGGATCTCTCGCATAACAATCCACCACGACCCGCTGAGCACGCTACGTTGGATCAATTCTCGTGCAACGAGAACCCTTTTTATCCCTATCCAAATGAAAACTCTCTCCGTCTTGGCGATTGGTATTGGAACTATGGTTCCCAGCTGTCGAATAGGAGCTTCAACAAGCTTCTGCAAATTGTTGGAAGCCCTGAATTTTGCCCTGAGGACATACAGGATACAAACTGGAAGGCGATCAATAGAGAATTGGGGGACGCGGATGCTCTAGATTCAGAGGAGTGGTTGGATGTTGCTGTTGGTTGGAAACGTACCACGGTCACCATATCCGTCCCATTCCCTCGGCGATCTCTTCACCCCGGGCCGAAGGAGTACTCCACTGATTTCTACTGCCGCTCCCTAGTGTCAATTATACGCGAGAAGGTACTGGATCCCGCCCATCACGCGCTCTTTCACTATGAACCGTACGAATTGCGGTGGCGTCCTCCGCACAAGTCCCGTGATATCAGAGTGCACGGGGAGCTATTTACTTCCAAGGCTTTCCTCGAGGCACATCTCAACCTGCAGGAATCACCTCCTGAGCCTGGTTGCAACCTACCGCGTCGCATAGTCGCACTAATGCTTTGGTCAGATGCGACGCAACTTACAACTTTTGGCGATGCGAAGTTGTGGCCAGTGTATGTGTTCTTTGGGAATGAATCCAAGTATGAACGTGGTCAACCATCCACTCATCTTTGTGTCCATGGGGCTTATTTACAGGCGGTAAAATTGTCATTCTGATATGTTCTGGAACATTCACTGAATTTTGGATTTAGTTGCCGGACAACTTCAAGGATTTTGTGCTAGAGAACTCTGGCAGCAAACTGCCTAACGGGAACTTCTTCACGCATTGTCACCGTGAACTGTTCCACGCGCAGTGGCAAGCGCTGCTTGATGACGAATTTGTTCAGGCGTATGAACACGGCATCGTGCTCACTTGTTGTGATGACATTAAACGACGACTCTTCCCAAGAATCTTCACTTATTCGGCAGATTACCCGGAGAAGTACGCAAAAATCACTCGACTCATCAGATTTGACTGACTGATGCTGGCTGGCCAACAGGGTTCTAATTGCTAACATACGTAATTTAGGCGCGTGCCTATGTCCACGGTGTCTCATCCCCAAGGATCGAGTGCACAACTTGGCATCTCAAAAGGACATGCTGCAGCGCCACTTGTCGGCTCGCAAGGATGATGAAGAACGACGCAAGAAGATTGTTGATGCTCGTCGGTTCATCTATGAACAGCAATATGTTGTCAACACTCTCCAGGTTGAAATGCTACTAAAGGACGAGTCGTTAGTTCCAACGAAGGTACGTGATATGGACTAGGATGAGAGTGAGCTGGGATTTATTATCACGAATTTGAAATAGAACGCGTTCTCGGAACGACTTAGTCATACAGGGTTTGATTTTTTTCTTATGCTAGTTGTTGATCTATTGCACGAGTTTGAACTCGGTGTCTGGAAGGCGATATTCATCCATTTATTGCGAATTTTAGATAGTCTCAAAGGAGATGTACTTTCTGAACTTGATTGCTGGTGACAATGCAATGCTCTTCTTTCTGCGGTTGAACTGATTGTATATTGACAGCTATCGTCAAATCCCTACCTTTGGTCGCAGTACAATCCGGCGTTTTAGAAGGAACGTCTCTGAATTGAAGCGGATGGCCGCACGCGACTTTGAGGACTTATTGCAGGTGACCCTCCGTTGTTTCTATGTATCCTGAATGCTTGGCTAACTCTTCGTCACACGTCAGTGTGCTATCCCTGTATTTGAATATCTCCTGCCACAGCCTCACAGCGGTCGAGTCCTCAAGCTTTTGTTTTTGCTTGCACATTGGCATGCGCTTGCGAAGTTGAGGATGCATACAGATGAGACGCTTGATATTCTGGAAACGGTTACCGGCCAGCTTGGTTGCGAGCTCCGAAAGTTCGTAGCGGATACGTGTACCGCCTTTGCAACCAAAGAACTTCACCGTGAAGCGGAGTCTCGCAGAAGGCGACAGGTACGTGGAAGTACCGGTGGTGCCAGTCAGCCAAGAGCTCTGCCCAATGCACATGACCGTCGCCCGAAGGTTCTCAACCTTAGTACCTATAAGATTCACGCACTCGGTGATTATGCTGCACATATCAGACTGTACGGAACGACAGACTCTTACTCAACCCAAATCGTGCACCACTTTTCACGTTCTATGATCATACTCGGAACTGATTATAGTTTTAGGGTGAACTTGAACATCGTACGAGCAAAGGCCGTTTTGCCAGAACAAGCCGCAAAGTATTCGTACCTCAGCTAGCCTCAATCGAACGTCGACAAGCCCGGATCCGGCGCATCCGCGCACAAAGGGATATGCTCCAAAAAGAAGATCCAGCCCCGAACACGCCGGAGCAGCACCACGTCATCGGGAAGTCTCAAAATTTTCCCGAGGACATTACAACATTTGTGCAAAGAAACTCTGATGATCCGGCTGCGAAGGTAGGTACTCGTACCCTTTCCCCGAGTTCATAATAAATGGCGATTAACAGGATTTTGTGCTCAAATTGAGGGCACATCTGTTGCCTCGTATCCTGGAGATTCACACGGAGAACCATGGCAGCCCTCCTCTGGGCAACGGATCTTTGGGTGACAATCCTGAGACCACACCTTCTCATGTTCACCACGTGGTTTTCAAGGGAAATCGAATTTACAGACACCCCTTACTCCGCATCAATCACACAACATACGACCTTCGCCGCGAAACCGAAGCCATCAACCCCCGTACCGACCATCGAGATGTCATGTTGTTGACACGTGCAGATGGATCTGGAAGTCACCCCTTTTGCTACGCTCGCGTTCTGGCCATATACCACGCCAACATCATTTACACCGGGCCTGAGTCCCAGGATTACCGACCGCGACGCCTCGAATTTCTATGGGTGCGGTGGTATGAGCTGTTGGACCAATCAGCAGGCTGGGAGCACGGCGCCCTTGACAAAGTGGAATTTGTGGCCATGAATCAGACACATGCATTCGGTTTTATTGACCCTGCAGATGTACTCAGATGTTGCCACCTCATACCATCTTTTGTGGATGGGAGGCTCCATCCTGATGGGTGTGCAGTGTCCCGCAATGCGCGCGACTCTGAGGATTGGAAGTCCTACTACATCAATCGGTAGAGATCTTTCTTACGTGCTTGCTCACATTGCCTCACATGCTAAAATTGCATCCTGTTAGGTTCGCTGACCGTGACATGGTCATGCGCTATCACTGGGGCCTTGGTATTGGCCACGTGTACGCGTATTCAGGACCTAGTGAGAGTACTCATCAAGAAGATGGCGATATTCAAACCCGGGAGCTCGCCTCCGAGTCTGAGTCAGGCTCTGTAGCAGCTGCTGACCATGATGATGACACATTGTTGACACTAGAGTCAGATAATTTTACTACTGATGAGGATGACACCCCCGACCTGGACTCTGACTCGGACCGGGACGTCCTTGCAGATGCCACGTATGAGTCGGACGGGAGCGGTATGGGGAATTCTGAGAGCGGCGACTACAGGTTCTAGGCAAATTGGGGTCATTCTATTGCTCTACTAGATCTCCGCACTTCCCGGATTTTCTTCTTCTCCGGTGCCAGCCTCTTTTGTGATATGTACTGCATTTCAATGTACAGTAGTGCGCCAATGTTGGGTGGGAATCTAAGTTCTCACGACCAACTATGGTTCGCAAAGAACTCTAGTACTTACACCTCCTTCTCAGCGTCGAGCAGAGCACGGTCCAACGTGATTCGTCCTTGTACTATCTCTACGCCATTCACTTTACTTTTGTCATTGAGACGGTCTGCCACCACATTTCCCCTGCGAACCGCAACGTTCTTCCCCCGGCCCTGGACCTTAATCCTCTTGAACTCTCTCGGTTTCCAGACTCAGGCTCGTCAACAGGTACCGGCTCTATAGTGTTCACGGTAACCATGCCTCTCATCTCCGCCCTCGGCCGAAACGGGTTTGATGAGTTCCTCCACTTGCGCAATTCGTTCGAAGTTGGCTAAAACGGTCTCAGAGATCTCCCTTCGTTCTATTGCCATAGTGGATCACTCGGCTTGCAGAGCTTCTCTGAGGCGTTCGTGAACGAGCGCGCGGTGCGCAAGCTTGCCGGTATGCTTGTCGTACAGATCGTGAAAGGTGGACAGGAAGGCCGATGAACATTAAGCTCACCACGATATTGTGTCCAGATATAGTGTTCACATTTCGTTCGTGGCTAGTCCGAACCAAGGAGGCGAGAATGACAGGAGTCTGTAAGTTGGCATCAACCATTATGCAGGAAGTCGTTCTTACGTCATTTCATCCTTTATCGAGAAGGACTCGGACATCCTCGATTCGTCGTTTGTGACGTTAGTTCGCAACTCCCCCAACGCCTTTGTGTCCAAACTGGTCTCCGGTCCCTCGCTTGCCAGCATCCAAAGGATGAGAATGCTATTGTCATGGCACAGGTCTCCTTCCGCCCACTCGTCAGCCCACACCCATCGCATTGTCAGACCACTCTTCGCCCCTCCTCAACGAAGAATATCCCACCTCTAGACCCTCCAAGGTCTACACCGTCTCTACGCAACTTAGCTACCGCATCCTTCCACCGAACGCGTCTTTCGACATTCTCCCATCGATTCCGACTCTCCCATCGATTCCGACTCTCCCATCGCTCTTGATAAATATCGCGTCAAAGCTCAAATACATTCTTTGTTCATTCCTGAGGTAGGCACGCGTTGCAGCGTGGAATTTGTCACCGACCTGGAGCGGGGCGCGTTCTGCGAACGGTATGTCCCAGCGATGCGTGGTTCGAACGCGGAGCTTATCCAGCAATGTACAGCTTCAAATGTATAGAAGGGGGGCTACCGACTACGTCATCTGCCACGGCTCGGTCTGACTATCATACGGCGCGTGAAAGATGGTCAAGGATGGCGTTCCTGCGGCGGAGAAGGAGCAAAGCAGTTGGGCGCTGATGTCATGAGTATGATGAACGCGCGATCGGAGGCGACGCGACTGAGTATACGTACACGGACTCACACGGCCATGATCTGCTCATCGCCCGTGTGGGGAGTTGTGGGTCGAAGTACCAGGATCCGAATCAACGTGTTCACATTCACCGTCGCTGGGTTGCCGTCTCTGAACGTCCGTGCGCCGCTATCTACTGACCACGAGGAAGTGTGGGTTCGGAATGGAACAAGACTCGGAGGGAAGGGTGTCCTGGTGGTTCTCTTACCAGTCGGAACAAGGCGCTATAACTGCCAATGCCACACCCGCCGCCGTGTTGTATTACCTCGGGCGCATGAAACATCTGGACGTCCGTCTCGCCTGGCCGGGAGAAAATTATTTCCTAATCTTGCTCCTGAACGCCATCGTCATCTTTTATATCGTTGAAATTCGGTCGGCTGCTCTGTCCTAACCACGACAAGGTCTGGAACTTGAACGAGGTGGCGGAGCACACCGGGGACACAGTGTACGATCTCTCAAATTTCATCCACGGCGAACAGCGATCTGACTGGGATCTCGTTCAATTCGGCTGCGGACCAGCTGGTGGGGCAGGATCTGAGAGGCACTTTCCGCTGCCGCTGACGCTCGCTTGTCCGGGATCAACGTCTCAGTATGTTGGAGCGGCGAATCAGATAGAGCAGGGGACAGCACTGTATAGGTACTGGACCTTTAAGATGGGGCAGTATCGGAAGGGCCCGCTGATGCCAGTGTGGGATCTCAGTACGATCTAATTACAGCCGACAATACGAACATTAATAGGCGCGTCCAACTAGTGGTGTTGTTGGCGCGTTTTGGCTGACAAAGTTTGACAGGATCTGGGCCATCTGGGACGGGAGCGTGTATGACCGGACCAACTATGTGCACACGCCTGCCGCTGCATCAGGGGACGAACAGTTTGTACGAGTTTCTACACAAATTCACAAGACCGAGTTCTTCATGAATCCATTTCCCACTACGAGAACTTGAACAAGACCTGCCACGACTTCAAGTTGGGCGCCATTATGTGATGATGGTAGATCAATCAACAATGTCAGCCTCCGAGTCGGTTCCTGCCTGCTCAAGATAGCTCTCAGGCTCCGCATCCGTCGAACCGAACGGGGCGACTCCGAGTCAGACTACTACCCGCACACAGACATTGTGAACCATGGCTCGAAGGTCGACTTTGGTGGTACGGCCTTGCATCACGATCGCACTGGTTCTCCACAGGGCTCGACGTACAAAGGTTGTCAGCTGCTGGCCATGTCACCATATGGGCTGCCATAGTTGCCGTTCATCTCTAGTCACGTTCTTTGTATCCCAGGCTGCCTCACATTGTCCATTGTCCATTCATTCTTCCCACCCTGCCCCGCTACCACTGACTCCTGTGCAATGTACTTCCAATGTTATTATGACGTGTGCTATGACATTGGTTTCTAATCGCATCTCAAAGTCATAAAGTGCGTGCCAGTGCTCGTTTACTTAATCTAACGGTATGTATTCCGTTTTTGCATGTGATTGTCGACAATTTGCTCAATTTGAGCCTCGGTCATGTACAATCGCCTTGCTCGTGACACATAGTCTGGTGACCAGCCCGCTATGAGGTTGCCGCGTTGAGAGGCAAACCGTCGATAGACGGTCTGGTAAAATTGGTTCGAGTTTGGCAGGGAGCGCGGATTCGCACGGTCAGGCCATAGATAACCCAAATTTAGACGTAGTCAAAGTCACGGGAAGTATGCCTTATCCGACTTAGACTCGCGACGCGTCTTGTCAGGTAAACCAATACGACTATCGACGGTTTGCCACCCCGTGACCAACAAACCTCATAGACGGGCTGGTCACCAGACTACCTCCTAGCGGCCGGACAATGCAGCATCACATAGATGCGTTTCTATCGCCCACCCTCATCACACCCTGACTGGGGTACGACGATTACGCGACGCCGTGCCACACATCATGACGGCGACGGCAACTCGTCGATGAGCGACGCCGCGGTGCCATTACCCACTGCCAGTGGGCCTGACATGTGACAATGCGTCAACAGTTCGTCGCATCGCTTCCGTTCAAACGTTCATGCTCGATCGCTAAGTACGTCTTGGCTTGCCATCTCGTCGTTCGCCTGTGTCCGCCGCCCCAGCCCGCCCCACCTCTTCACGACAACGCCAACACCCACGAGGGTGACACGACGGACAACATCGTTCGCGACGCTGAACAAGTGACATATTGTTCGCAATGTGGCCACACTACGATGACGCGAGACGACCGTCCGGCGTCCGCGTCTCCTCCTCCATTTCCCTCCGCTCCCTCTCTCTCTCCTGCACACACGCTAACTGTGCGACGACACCGACAACGCGACGTGGCACGCGACGCAACGGCGTACCACCATGCGACGACGACACCAACGACAACAACGCCAGGGCGTGCCGCGACACGACGACGACGTGACGTGGCACGCGACGGGACGACTGCCACGACGGTGCACCATGACGGGACGACAACGGTTGGACGACGCAACGTGCTGGGACGACAACACCTCTTGTGCAAAGCATCTCAATGGTCGTGTGTCCGCACAGTAAGTAACATATATTTTGTAACTGTACCGTGACTAGTACATAGTAAACAAATTTGAATGATTCTGAATGATTTGAATGTACAAATGGGATGGGAAAAAAAGCCAAAAGACATAGTAAGTATAGTAAGTGTCGACTGTACACGGCCGGGGACCTTTTGTAGTGTTGTGACCACTATTTGCTGATACAGTCAAGCTTGACTCGGATCACTGGCATGTGCTGGTGTCACAGAGCATCTGTTGTCTTTCCTAATGTAGATAACTAACAGTAATCACTGGCAAGGGGCCACGGGCTGATGATATGTAGTCGAGAAGACATGGATAGGAAAATAGAACAGCAGAATCTGCATAGACAAGAAATCTGTTGGAGCCATGCAGGATAGATGACAACAGTTCATGACTCATGAGTGAGATGATAAGCTGACACTATGTATAAACATACTGGGAAAACAATTACAGTTTAAATGGCACAATTGGAAGACCCTGATAATCCTAGATGATCTTACTAATGCTATATCCAGATCTGGTGACAGAGCTCAAAGGTTATATGATTATTGCTATAGCTATCTAAATTACACCTATTTGGCATATCTAGCTGGGCATATCATCACCTCATCAATTTCCTGATGAGTCAGGTGACAAGTTCTGGCAATGGAATAGCAGGATGGGTATATAAAGACAGTTTTCTGTGACTATTGAAGTGAGGTGACAAGTGCTGACAATGGAATAGCAGGATGGGTATATAAAGACAGTTTTCTGTGACTATTGAAGTGAGGTGACAAGTGCTGACAATGGAATAGCAGGATGGGTATATAAAGACAGTTTTCTGTGACTATTGAAGTGAGGTGACAAGTGCTGACAATGGAATAGCAGGATGGGTATATAAAGACAGTTTTCTGTAACTATTGAAGTGAGGTGACAAGTGCTGACAATGGAATAGCAGGATGGGTATATAAAGACAGTTTTCTGTAATCATGGAAGTGAGGTGACAACACCTTATAAGTGTTCACCATGTCTGCCCAAGATAATAAGCTTATCCCAGACACCAATCACAATGAGAAACAATTACAATTTAAGTGGCACAATTGGCAGGTACTGACAATCTCTGAACTCTATGTAATACCCAGATCAAGAATGCTCAGAAGTTAGATAGTTATTTCAATGGCCATCTGAATTACAACATTTTGGCACATTTAGCTGGTCATATCATCTCCTCATCAATTTCCTGATG
>JBBPOL010000786.1:0-10380 GCA_038091435.1 Leccinum variabile | reverse complement strand
GGAGCTGGGAGGCAAGATCGAAGAGGGGCGGGAGGTAATCTCGAAATGCAGCCGCTTGAAGCACCGTATGGCGAGGGATCAGTCGCTCGAGTAAGAAGATGGCCGTTTCACACCCGTTCCCACCTACATATGCATTCCGCAGACCAATTTCGGAGGACGGCGATGTCAGCGTCGACGTATACAACGACGAGCTCGCCCAGCTGGCCAAAACCCACCAAGACACTTGGTTCACCGCGCCATGGCTCTTTGCAGAGTATGTCATTCAGAGCACCGGAATTCCCTCCGTGCGACCTAACCATCCGATATTGTCTTCCTGTTACTGTCAGGTGTTACTTGTGCGTCATTCATCCACCGTGATTGATTTTGACAGGCACGGAAAGGGTGAATAGGTATCGTCTACTTCGATCATACTTCAACGAGACACGTCAATGGCGCAACTTTGATCCCTTCTTTGCACAAAAGGAGCAAATGTTCAAGAATAGTAGTGTCGCGATCTACCGTGCGTGATGTAGATCTACCCTAACGTGCGACGCTGTTCATGCTCTGGGGAAAAAGAGATCTCGACCTCTATGCACGAGCTCAAAAACGACAGGGAGGAGCTGAGATCGAATCCGGATAAACTTTTGGTTATCTTCCGGGAGATGATACAGATGTGTCTTTGGTGAGTCGATATTTCCTGAGTTTCTGATGTTGCAGTCTAAACGCACCTTTCCGTAGGGGAAATGCCACTGTATGAAGTTCTGAGGTTTCCAGGCAGTTTCCACTCACGACTGGCGTAGGACCTTTCCCTCTTGACCCACATGACACCATCGGATATCGAGAACTTGCAAACGGTAGGAATGGAAGCTCAGCAAAAGCGGAAAGAGTTCATCCTCAGAGATGATCAAGCGGCGGTCTGGGAATACATCAAGAATCTAGGAGAATCAGGAAATCATCGTTGTGACTTCATTCTAGACAATGGTATGCTCAATCCAGCCTTGGGACCAGTTGATTGATATATCACGAGCAGCGGGTTTCGAGGTAATAATGTCTGCTTGATTTACGACTACAAACCAACGACATTGCGCTTGATAGCTGTTCACCGACCTAGTCTTTGCAGATTTTCTGGTGACATACACCCCTTACTTTTCCAAGGTCGTTTTTCAGTAAGTGCATATTGTGGTGCTGTGGAAGATAAGATATTAACCTCTGTACAGCCCGAAGCTTTTCCCATGGTTCGTTTCCGATGTTACACCTACCGACTTTGAAAGCACCATTACGTCCCTTTTGTCGGGCACGTTCTTCCCGGAGCCAACATCCCCAAGTATCAAAACAACTGCTCATTTGGAAGAAATGGTAACACGATGGCAATCATACCTTGAACAAGGCATCTTTGTCTTGAGCACAGATATTAAAGAGACGAATGGTCAAAGTGTCGAAGGACAAGCGCTGACCAAGTTCTGGACCGAACCATGGCCCTATTGGAACATGAAGGAGAGAGCAAGCCAACTTTGGGATTGGCTTCATGACAGCGACTTCGTCATTTTCAAGGTAAGTTCAGTCCTCGTTGATCTATTTTCCCTTGATGACCATTAATGTTGTTGCCACCACCAGGGAGATCTCAAGTGCGTGTGTCTTGATAAGATCATCGAGCATTCGTGCGGGATTTATTGATGTTTGTTGTCTCCAAGCTATCGCAAGTATGGTTAATTTCATTGGTTAAGCGAGAACGATGTTCGACCAACTTGAATGTTTCAGGCTCACAGGGGACGTTAAATGGCCGGTCTCTACATCGCTTACCACAGCACTTGGTAGGCTGTCGAGCCGACGATGCACATGCTGAATCTGAGCGGAAAACTTGACAGGCCCGCTGGCAGGCGCTTTTCCCTTGCTGAGCCTCCGCACGAACAAAGCCGACGTCGCAGTGGGGATCTCACAGCAAATCGCAGATGAGCTGGATGCCAAGGGCGAGAAGTGGCGAACAAGCGGAAAGTAAGTCACTCCTGCGAAGCGCAAGATCGGGACGGGCTGACTTGACCGTGACATTATCAAGATATGCTCTGGTGAGCTTCGAACAGAGGACACCTTGAACCGAATACGATGCTCGAGTTGCCTGTTTTCACTGGCACGAGGGGTATCGAGGTCCAATTAGCAGTGTTTCAGCTAGATTCTAGAGCGCGTTTGTATTTGAAATTACAAGACATGTAGACGGGTCCCGAGTTTTGACGCGCATGTGTTTCAACTGGCCATACTTTGCACCTGGACTGAGTTTCGGCGCCATGAACGTACTGGACTATAGAAATTAGACAGTGTAAGTCCCTGTGACACACGTCCAACAAGACGAGTGAGTCACGGTCATGCGCCAACATAGGCTGGTACAAGGCGTACATACAGGTCTGGGACCTGCCTCAGCCCAACCTCAGCATACCAAGTACTTAGCAAGTGGACAATGCCATGGATTATGCCGCGAAACGTCACGGTGAAGCTTTGAAGACCCGGAGACAATTAATATTACGTCATATTTATTGAGGCCGCCATCATTTTCCATGCGATTTCAAACTGCTGAAAGCCTGAAACGAACTGACAGTAACTACTACTCCGAGTCATGCACAGGCCCGGGCCCCGGAGTTCAACACTGTTAAATCCGAACTTGGTTCATTCTCAACGCCGACTGTCATGGGCGCTTTGCAGTCCATCTGCCAAATTGTGCCAATCCGAGACAGTCTCCAGCAGCCTCGAGGCTTACAGCTTGAACAGATTCTAGTTTTGAGTCAGTAGTTACTACAGACTCTCAGAGGCTTCGGGCGGAGGCCGATTCGGATGATATCATTTGTCAAGGTATCGTGGCGATCTGGTTCTGACACTCCGATCGATCGGCATATCAACTCTTCGGGTTTCACCTATCGTCGAACTGGAGACAGATCATACGCATACAAATATCTGCACTACTCCACTCCATGTGCCATCAGTTATCCCTCACTTTCTTCTCCGGCTCAGTAGGCTCTGCCTATCATCGCCGCATCTCCACGACTGGCTTATATTTGTGTTCCGTCTCCCCTTCCTCTGGATGCGCCTGAAGACGGACCATGAAGATGATGATTAGGTTGTTAGCCTCCTTGCCTATTATGGCATTCAAAACACGGGTAAGTTTCTTGATTCAATTCATCCTTGCAAGTGATCGTGATACGAGTTCATCCGGGCTTTTCGTACCACAGTGCGCACGAATAACACGATCAAGAACGACCATAGCCTTTGTATTATTCGTGTTAGTCAACTGTGCCGTGCAGACAGCCTGGCATACGGTCGTCTTTCTATGCTTCTCCCGGGGCCGCCATCTCGTGAGAAGTGCTATCGACGCCTCCGGCCTCCAGCGGGGATTTACTCTCTTCCACGGGGATGTTTTGCAAATCTGCTCCGGAATACCGACCGTACACGGGACGACGTGTCACGAAGTTTACAACGGTTCTCAAACTTATGTCTCTTTACCTTCGCAAATGTCAAGCATACAATGCATGGAGGGACTAAGTTGGCTGGAAGATTAGTAAGCGCTATGACTGGAATCGGCTGCTCGGATCACAGAAATTAATGATACATCTGCAAGCCTTGTTAATTCCAGAAGCGAAGAAATCGTGTATCTTGTCTTCCAGGCTTGGCTTCTTTTGGTTTCGATCCTCGCTGTACGTATTCACCACTTAGACCGTCTTGTACGTGCTGACGATCACTTTTTAGCTCACAGAGGAATCCACTCCAAACCTGTATGCATTTCTGCTGCGATTTATAACATTGTCTAATGTTTACTCTAGTATCGTCGTACTTGTTGCTCAGGTCGTGAACACGGCCTGGATCTTATGTCGTGTTTTTAATGATACCTCAGTACAATCAATTTACAACAAGGCGATCGTTAATCAGACATGCGAGGGTTTTGATATCCTAAGTGGATCATGGAATGCCCGCACGTTTCTGGTGGTGGGTTATGTTTGCAGATCATGACGACCATTCTCACTATGTCTACCAGTCTCTGGCCTTGAGTATTGTCGCTCTTTTCTGCATGTTGTTTTTTGCCTTCAAGCTGGCAGAGGTGTGTGGACATCCAGCACATACATATATCTTTTTGAGAATCAAGGTATTGTGTAGTTGTACTTGAAGGGAAGCCTCTCTATCGTTGGCTCGTCTGCTGCTGTAGACAGGGTATTAATGGTGTGTTTGACTTCGGGCTCGTTGACAACAGTTTTCTGACACACAGAATCAATAGTGGAGGCGTTGGGTGCGGGTTTTGCATGAACTGACAATGTTCTTTGCACTCGCATCTGCTGCCATTTGGCATGACAAGCGGACAACTTACATGATTGCTCCGTACTCCACGGACAAGTTGCATAGTGCCACTTTTCATGCCTTGGTCGCTGTGAGTGGTGGAAAAGCCTCTGGACCGAAATCTGAATCAACTCACATCGGTTTAGATCATGATTCCGTGGATGTGGCTGGTCGGTTGGCATATCTTGCTAAACGTTCTGCAATGCTGAAGCATTTTGTTAACCTCAGGGCATGTACTCCATCTCCAAGGAAAGCCGTTTCACATTTCTCGTATACGCTATCTTGAGCGTCTGTCTTTTGGTAATCTCGGTTGTCTGGTTCATAAGTCCTCTCTTCGTATACGAGTTCCGCGCATGGAGTTCCTTTGCCGCCCTGACCGTAATGGCGGACGTCTTGCTCCTCGTGACTTGTGTCATTTCCGTCGTCTGCAGACTCAACTTTGGCAAAGGGCTCGCAGACTTTTGTGAGTGACGGACACGATCTAGCGCAGACGTTAAATTCTGATTGTGGGCACGTTTTGCAGTGCTCGTCGAACAAGCACTTCAAGCTTCCGGTTTCGCACGCGACGTGTTCCGAAAGTACAAGAGCAATCCGCCGTCTTCGCCCGCAGTTGCTGTCTTGAAGCCACCACGCGCTTCTTCCCTCGCAAAAACGATACACACAGATGCATCCTTTGATTTCGTCCAGTCTCCCGTGTCCCCAACGTGGTCGTTATCTCCAGGCTGCCCGGACCAGCTGGAGAAATGTCATCCCGATCGACTTCAAGTTGACGAGAGATATAATAGCATCATTCTCATCGGCAGGGAGAATTCGAGGCCGAGTGACGTCGAATCCATCTCAGATAATGACGATGACGATAAGAGCTTCGTCTCCTGAGAGTGCCCTGCTCTTGCTAGATTCTGCCAATGTACATATATACTTTGCGTTCGTAAGGCGATTCGGGGATATGGTGGTATTTATTACGGACTAGTTTGTATCCCTACCGATATGTGTATCCCTTCCTTCGATGTTTTTGCACCTTCTGTACCAAGGTTACTCACACAGGATACCTCCCACGTTTCATAGCAACAGAGTGATACATACAATGGTCCAGGGGCGACTGAAACCTATAATTTCGTCACTGTTCCTCTAACCAGCGCCAAAGCTCCTTTCCAAGCTGAGGATCTTGTGTATCAGCACGCGGTGTGCCAACGCGTGCCCATGGAATGAGATACTGATGCGGACGACGTCAGTCTTTTGCACCGTACCTCGAGGTTCGACGGAGAGGAACCGACTGACCTTTCCGCCAAGCTTTGCAGCGTCCAAAGCAGTACCAGCGTACAGCTGAGTGAGAGCGCCATACGAGACATCCCACATGCCCCAAAGCTAAAAATCAAAATTAAATCAACTCCAAATTCAGCGACATGGACGAGTGCATACAGAGATTCGCTGCAAAATGCTAACTTGATGACGAAGTATATCTGTCTTGATAGCACCTGAAGGAAGGACAAGTATTATACATATGCATCAGGGCCATGCAAGGGCTGGCAACGCGAAGCACGGACCTGGATTGAGGGCAACCGAGACGATGCCTTGGTCACGATACCTTCTATGGAGTTCGTTCGAGAAGACGATGATACCCTGCGTATCATGGTTGGACAGGCGTCGACAGCATCCTGAGCATGCGCTTACCGTCTTACTCTGTCCGTACAGCCTGATGCCGGTATCGGCTCTCCTCTTTGGACTGTCCATGAACGTGTCGAACCGCAGTCCACCAAACCAGTGCCCTATGGACGACGTGTTCACAACACGGACGGTTCCCTCTGGCGAAGATTTAGCGGTGGAAATGAGAACGGGCAGCAACAGTTTCGTGAGGTGGAAGTGGCCAAGAACGTTTGTTCCAAACTGTAGATCATATCCATCGTCTGTGACCTTGTCAATAGGCGGATCCAGGACTCCGCTGGATAAAAAGTGTAAGCGACACCTAGAAGGGAAAGATAGGATTGCACATACGCGTTGTTGAAGAGAATATGCAGTTGGCTTTCCCGTCTACAAAAGACAGATTAATCTCATTGGAAAAAAGAGCAAGAAACACGTTCGCTACCGCAAGAACTGTTCCGCGAACTCTTTGACTGATCTCAAGTTTGACAAGTCGAGCTTGAGAAGGTGGGCATCCATTCCAGTGAGATGCTTCAACTCCTTTAGAGCTGCTTCGCCCTTGGACACGTCGCGACATGCAATCCAGACTTTGGCGTTCTTGGTGAGCAGGACCTGGGTAGGAGCAGGTGAATACGAGAGAACACAGAAATTGAAACTGAAGTCAGCAACAGACCCTCGCAGTCTCTTTTCCGATTCCGGTGTTCGCTCCAGTGACAAGGGCGACTTTGCCTGACAAATCCGGAATAGACTCGACAGTGAAGTGAGGTGAAGGCGGGTATATTTCGCGGAAAAGGGAATAAACCAAACCCATGACACGACTATGATACTAGGTAACAAACCTGGCGTGGCCCATCTGCACTGATACCGAGAGTCTGAGACAGTTATTACGGTTGGGAAAGTCTCCGGACACACCCGAAGTTCGGAACTGTCGTAGTACGTCCGTGATCCATGGAAGTACTTAGAATCTCCGGGAAACACTAATTGGAACCGTGTAAGGTCGCGGTTGTCTTTCAGATAGCTGGCACATCGTGTGTGGTTAGATCGAAGACGAGCGGCAATGCGCACTTATGAACAGCGCAAAGTCCAAAAACGGAAGCGGGCTCCTCACGCACAGTCTCCTTAAAGGGATTTCCTCCGGGCAGTGTCAAGGGTAGGGTCCCCAATCATATCACGGACCGTGCGGGTAGCCTTTAGGTTTAGGCCTTTAGCCAATTGGTACTGGATTGAGCCTGAGCGCCTTTCTGGTGGCTGTGACCCTGCGCACTTGAGCCGCGCGTCTGGGACCAGGTTAGCCGGTTGCCAGATGGGCCATATTATATGGCCTGTTAAAAGAAAAAAAAAAAAGAAAACGGAAGCGGGCGGGTGGCGCACGGCGGGACGAGCTGCGGGAACTTGGTCACACTCTCCCACTGAAAACATTGAACCCCCCAAACCGCCCAAAGGCGGGACCTTATGGTCACGTTACGAGGAGTAATCGGCTCACGAAAGGATCCAGTGACCTGAACACGCTAATGCCCATCATATTGAATTGGCATCGCAGCCTGGCCCGGGGCCGCTCAGGTCACCTTGCAGTTCTCTGTCTGTGCAGTACGCGCCTCCTTACTAGACGCAATGTCGCTCGAGTGGTTCCATTCACAACGACCCGCAATATCAGCAATGTCACGTCTTCCTCATCCATTCAAGGCACCAATGCGGATCAAACGGAAGTCAAGTCGATATCTGAAACACAAGATGTCGAGGCCTTGGACACCTTACTCAAGATAGTTCGTGAGTCCCCTTGCTACTACTGTAATTCATCCCATAATATAATCGAATTGACCTCTTTTCCAGGCGCAAGGTCCAATCCAGCTTACCACAAGTATGAGACATATCTTCTTTGGCACACCAATTCCGAGCTAAGGCCTCTCCAGTGTATTACCACTAAGAAAAAGCACACCGTGGTCGGAGACACTCTTAAACTCATCTACTTCTCCCGAACCTATCGACTATACGACTTCAATACCTTCTCAAGAGTCACTACCTCCACGTAACATGCATGACACCTACACGCAAATTCTTCTACCTTTCAAATCGTCCCCAAATCTGTTTGAGAAATACACCAGTGCCTACGGTAGCCTTCGTACCGGCATGCTCATGGAACACCTGGACTCCTTAGCCGGTTCGATATCATACAAGCATATGCTTGGACCCGACGCGGAGACCCTTGGACGGATTTCAGAGAGAGGGTTTTACATCGTGACGGCTTCGGTAGATCGGTATGTACTTTCAATCTACACAGTGCAGCCCGATCACAACATTGCGTACTACAGATTAGACATGCTGGCGTCGCTCTCCCCTGTCCGAGATCTCCGCTTGAGCGGGCAGATCATCTATGTTGGAAAAAGCTCGATGGAGGTCGCCGTGAAGATGGAAGCGCTTGACCTAGTTGGAGAAGGAGAAACATTAATACTTGGTATGTCGCGCCTGTGCTGAATCGTCCTCTATGGAACTCATTCTTCCCTATCGGCTAGGACGCTTTTCAATGGTTTGCAGAGATGCTCGCTCGCACAAAGCATACCCAGTCAATCCTCTGATAGTGAGAACCTCAGAGGAACAAGCACTTTACTCTATGGGAAAAGGTCGGTAGTAGTATCTTGCCGTTGAATGCCTCCCATGCACTCACCAAGCTCGCACAAGGTGCCCAGAGCCAAAGAAGAGCACTGGCACTTCAATCGCTTTCGCGTGTTCCTCCGAGCTCTGAAGAAGCTGCAGAACTCCACCAGAACTTCTTGAAGTATGGGCAAGACAACTCCTTCAGCTCGCAACATGACAAAGTATGGATGGAGGATACGAAACTTGAGAAAACCATGCTCATGTTCCCCCAAGAGCGCAAGTGAGGCAGAACTTTATTGTGCTGTGATATTTAGCTGAGTGATTCAAGTGTCCACCAGAAGATTTTCGGTGGTAAATCTTTTTTTTTTTCCTTCTTTGACCACATCACTGACCGTGTCAAAACAAGGATACCTCATGCGTCTTGCTTACGAGGTAATTCAACCTTGGTACCTCCGCACAGGTCCTCACGACCATGGACACAGCTTGGTTTTGCAAACTCGTGCCTCTTCACAAAGTCGCACGTGTCGTTCCTTTCACTGGATAACATATATTTTCGAAAGCCAGTAAACATTGGCTCCATTCTCCGGTTAGAGTCGCAAATCCTAAATGCCAGCCACACAGACGGATTTCCTGACGCGGTTGTAAGGCAGTTTTTTCCCCTGGTTCGCGTTACTCGTGAGATTGACCTGTGAACATAGCATGTTCGGGTCCAAGCGAATGTTGTCGATGCAAAGACAGGTCGGGAAGAAACTACGAATGACTTTAGGTTCACCCTAGCTAGCGGTGAAGAATGCTGTGAAGTGCCAAGGGTCGTTCCACGGACTTATCAAGGTATGGATTGGAACTAGATTTGAATTCAAAGCTCTCATGACGTCTTTTTATTTTTGTGATGTGCATAGAAGCAATGTTATGGCTGGAAGGAAGGAGAGCGCTCGAGATGGGTGAGCAGGTACGGTCAAGATGGCGCCTTGGACAGGGGAGACAGTAGCTGGCAATGATGTACAAGTCCAGCAGCTCCGGCCGACATGTAATTCGTTGGATTCTGGATATCTTCCTTCAAATGACTGCAAGCACATAGTATGATCCCACCGCACACAAGTGTAAGATAACATGGCCAGTGGAAGACAATTTTAGTGGTTGTGGTGTGGATGCCCATGCTAAATCATCGACCGATCTTAGCAAGGTCCATCACTAGTCCTCGTCACATTCCTAGTGGCTGTGAAGCTTTTCAAACCTAGTATACCACGTGTACTATGTCTGTGGCAACACCACGGCACAACTTTGGAGAGCCATTGCCATTGACTTTGAGGTCAAACTCCCAAGCTCACCTCACAGTGACACTAGCAGGCATAAGTGAGCTCCTCTGGGACTTTTTTCGAGGACAAGGTACTAACTAGCTTCGCTGCCGAGGGCGGCCGCGTCCTGTACGTCGTCAACTTGAACGTCAAGGAAGACACAGACGGTGACGCCATATTCTCCACCTTTCGTTCCCCACCCTGATCTGACCCGCCCAGCTGACAGTTCGCAGCGGTTCCGCAATCAACTCACCCACTCCCCCGCCAACCTCACCTCTATCGCTCTCATCAACCGCACCCCAAAGCTGGATCTTCTCGCCCCACTTGCTTTCCAGATCAGATCCAAGAAATAAATTTCTGGTTGAGCTCGGAAAGAGCCTTGGAAGGCATCCAGGTCCAACGGTGCTCGTGATTACGGTCGAGTTCTACACCCCTGTTCTCACTGACGTACTAACAACTAACTTTTTTCCACAACGAAGCGCTAGCATGACCAGAATTTTGCGCTGATCTAAAGTAAGGTGCAGACGGCACCACCGACTCACCGCCCTTCGACCATCGGACGCTC
>JBBPOL010000785.1:0-10387 GCA_038091435.1 Leccinum variabile | reverse complement strand
TTATTCGACGGCATAAAGCAGAGCTAATCGTTGTTCATTAGGCATCACATCTGCCTTCGATACTGCGGGTAATACTTCGGCTCGACCACCCGCCGTTCTCGCCTCCACCTCCTGGCAGTCATGTCAATCGCCTCTGAAATAAAACCGGTTGTAGCTGTTTTGCGATGCGGCCAAGGTTCGCGGATGGCAGCGAATGTCCGAGTCTCGACCTTGCACTCTTCAAGGAAGTCAGTCCATTTCGCCGGATAAAAACCTAACTGAGTTGGGTCCATGCACTGATCTTTCTTTGGAGTTTTCGAGTAACGTTTTTGTCGAGAACGCTGGACGTCATCTTCACTTGCGTCAGGATCAGGTGTAGAGTGACGTTTTTGTCGAGAACGCTGGACGTCATCTTCACTTGCGTCAGGATCAGGTGTAGCGGCTAACGGTGGCCGGGGTCGCCTGTTCTTAACGTAGTGATCCTCCAGGACGTTGGTATCCTTTGAAAAACTCAGAAAGATGACAAACGGGAAACTTCTACTTACCTCATTGGCATCGACGGGGAATCGTTCGTAGCCTGGATCGCTGACATCATCATCACCTCCCGGATCTATGGGGGCCTTCTTTTTTCAGTGAGAATGTGAAAGAGAGCTGATGGGACTTACCTCATCTCTCTCGCGAGGATCACCATCTTCCTCTTCGTTGTTCTCAACCCCCGGCGCAACCGCGAGCTCCTCATCACTTCGATCACCAGTTTTGTTCCTTGCATTCTCAGAGTCATATCCAGGAACAAGCTCCCCATTGCTTTCCTCGTCGCCAGGGAAGAAGCCTAGGCCGTTGTGAGTTTCTTCAAGTTGGATATCCTCAAAAGCGGCCTTGCTGGCCTCCGTCTTTCTGCATTTCTGGGCTTGGCGTTTCCGCTCAGCCGCAATGATTTCCAAGCCTTTGGCGAAGCTGGGTATAGTCACAGTGGGGGCAGAGTCCTCGTCCGATGGCTACGAAGATATCCGAGTCAGTGAAGCATCGGCAGGTTTAACGTCAACATACAATCCTGAATCCGAACCTCTCGCTAGGCTTCCCCTTTGCTGTCTTGGGTATTGACTCATCATGATCACTGGATGAAGAACTTGAAGTTTCAAGTTGACGCTGTGGTGGTCACGTAATGTCACGGTGAGGTGGTTACACAAGAGGCTTACCCTTTTTAATCTACGCTTCGGTGATGCGGGCGCCATCGGATTGCGGACCTCACCATAAGCGTCGAACTGATCCGATCTGTTCTTCTTTTGGTGGATGGTGATGGCATCACCAAACTTCTTCAGCTGCTCCACAGCGCCACCAGTACCCCTCAAAGTACGTTGGCTTCTACGATTACTGCCTGCCTTTGCCTTCTTAGTTGAAGACAGACCTGTGCTACCTCCCTCGGACGGGCGCCGTCGAGAGCTGTTCGACATCCACGGAGAGAGCCACAGAGGTAAGAGAGGCAGGAGTCCAGTCGTAGCAGGTCAAACCTTTATATACAAAAGTTTTACGTATCTTACGCGTCGTACGTACATGTTTACGTATTTTCTAAACGGCGACTTCGGTAATTAGACTTTGTATCACGTGCATTCGGCTGCGCCTCGCGGTTTCTTCGAACTTGTGAGCGTCCGCAAGGCCACAGAGCTTGAGGGTGAAGGTGGAGACCTCTTCATTCGTGAGGCATCAAGACGGGAGGATTTCGGAGTACTTGGACGCATTTGTGGAGAGGCCCCCGGGGGCGAGAGGTTGTCAGCATGATGGCGAAGGAGGTTGATAAGTCTTTGGTGAGTAAGGGGTTCCGCCTGATTAAACCCCTCCCTGCGGTCGTCCTCCACCTTGACCAGGGTCCTCCACTCCTTGGCTAGGTTCGTCAGATTTTGAAAATATGGGGTGAATTGCTGCTCGATTATTATGGCGCCAGTGCCACCGGCGTGCATGAAGGTGCACTTGGAATAGAAAGCGTGGGCCAGTCCACCCTTCGTCAACGCCGCCTCACCCCACCCATAGACGATTGATGTACCTTCATCCGGTGGGGGGCGAAATGCACCGTTTGGCCCTGAGTGCAGAACACAGATCCAGATGAACACGTAGAAAAATGATTCGAGGTCGTCCTCGACCGTGTGCACTAGCTCGAAGCTTTCTTTCTTGCTAAGTCGAAGAGCCTGCCGCAAGATCGTCATTGACACAAATGGTAACGTCCCCTATTATGATGCACTGTTTAGTATATACGAGAAACGATCGTAGAGTTCGATGTCACTCACAGTTCCTTTCGGGTACTGGGTCTCAGCACCGACGTGCACCGAATAGTCGAAATCAATTAGGAGCAGTGGCCTATCCCTATCACCGTTTGTGGAGTGTCTAAAGACCATGTTGTTTGGGCTAACATCTCTGTGAAGGACACCTTTCTCCGTGGCGAGTTTTTCATGAGCTATATATGGCTATTAGAACTAACACAATACTGAACAAACGGGCATACTCTCTAGTCCTGTTATCAATCCATAAAGAAACTCCTTCTGCGATCTAAACGAAGACAGAGGATCGCCAACTGGGGTCAACAGGAGACGCCTGTGTACGCGGGTGGCAAAACGGGGGGTCAAGTCTTGATCCCATTGACTAGGTCTGTGCCGCGAGGTAGTGTCATCCCGCCCGTCAAACTGGACTGACCAGGCTTTGACGAGTTTCGAGACACCTTCAACGTCAGAGATGTGTTCGAGAATGGAGGGTTCGTGGTCAACTAAACCCTCCTCGAGCCAGGCATCCTTGATTACGAAGTCATGTTCGTCCAAGTCCAGATGGCTTGGACGGGGGGGTGCGTCGCATGGTCGAACATGGAAAACATTGGTACCACGCCCAATGAATCCATTGCTCGTCCATAAGACCGAGACAATATTGTACATCATACTGTCGAGCTCAATCGTGCCGATCGACGGGAGTGGTTGCTGACGGGGGCGTGGAGGAAACATGATGATTGTTGGATCGAAGCCAAGAGTGGAACTGTTGGCGTAGGCGAACGCGTGCATGATTCGACAAGTTTCTGAAATGTTACCATGGAATTTGACGGGGGGGGAAATCACGATGCCGGAACGGTCAAATAAATGAAGTCGTAACTCTGCACGCGCCACAGAAAAGGCGAGAACATAACGTCGCCACGGTTGCGAAGTGAGCATGATATATGCCTTGGTGGAGAGCGTCTTGACGAGAGTAGTATTTTTCTTGAGTTCTGAGCTAGTGATCTCGCCGAGCACTAGGGGGTTGCTCCAGGTAAGCAAGCCGGCATGGTCATCCCCATCTTCGAGAAGAATAAGGTCGGGTTTGCGGCTCCATTGGGCTTGCCCGTCCTCCGAAGGCAAACGTTTGGTGGAGAAGTAGCCGTACCAACGACGTGCACAGCTAGCAGCCAGAAGAGAGGGGGAGTTAGAGGATGCCGAATCAGAGGGAATCGCTGTTGCAAGCGCGTTGAGGAAAGCCGACCACTGAGCCTCTGGCAATGGTCCCTTCTTTTTCTTATTTCTCCCCTGACAAAAGTCTTTGTCTCGAGAAGAATCTCCATCGTATGCTGCCCCTTTGCGAGGGGCACCTTCGTCCGTCTTCCAACCTTCTGTAGCGACTTCTGTGTCTGTGTCGCGGCATGGTTCAGTAGTATTGCCGTCCTCGGAATTCTTTTCCACAGGGCTATCCGCTACAGCACCGGCGACTGCGCCGTTGGAATAAAGGGTGCTTGGTCTGGGGAAAAGGTGCTGCTCCGTGATCTTATCTGTGATACAATTGTCGGCTTCTCGAGGGATAATCCCTGTGACGTTCCACTTTTTGCTATTGGGGTTATAGAGGATTGGTGGTTTGAGGAGCTTCCGAGGAGGCTGAGGCTCTTGTGGGCGCTTGTTACTTGAGCGAAGATTGCGAGATGTGTGTGAGGGAAGGGGGTCTTCGTGGGCTACACTGCGGCAGATCTGTCCATATCTCTGGTTCAGATCTGTTGCCTTGACTTCGAACGAGAGGTGGGGAATGAGTCGAGTAATGAGACTAGAATTAGATTTTCCAGATTTGAGAGCCCCTTCGTCAAGGCATCGCCCAGCTAGCTCCCGTGTCAATATTTCGTCCATGGTCGGCACCGGACGGCCATTGACTGGGGTAGCAGACGAGCTGAGCTTTTGCAAGAATTCTGCGTGTTGCGACATGATGGTGGTGGCAGCCTATCTCCTGAGTGCCACTGCCGCGTGTCGAAACGCATGCTGTTTCAGCGAACAAAACACCGTATAAATTCACCATAGAGTTGGTATCAGGGTATATGTAGACCGTGTCCTGTATAGCTCTCTAACAGGTGTTAAAGCTACACCAACAATGATGATTGAACGTTTGAACCTCCGTGATGTGCCTTGACTCGCCATGATAGAATTTTCTATCTTCCTCCCTAATAGAGGCTCATAATTGGGTCCTTGATTCATACTCTGGCACAAAAAGACACACAATAACTGAAGTACAACACAGTACAAGCAGTTATGTAACGCAATGGATATCTACCGAAGATCCACATAAAATTCGTCATTACAAATTCCACTAGGACATTGAATAAATTCTCGGTTTATAATCAGTTTATACATCTCTACAATGAAAGGTACATATTGCTTACGAGGAGAAGACGGGTTTAAGTGACGACGCCGTGGTGTTGGCCGCGACACGACACGAGAAGAATAAAGAGGTCGTCCAGTACGACGGATACTATCACACCATTGCCCAACGCTTGCGTTTGCCGCTTTAAGGGCTTTTTTAAAGTGTCGAACTTTCAACCGATTGAGCTGGGTGTAACACACATGCTCGGAAAGTTCAGAGGTGGCGAGGCGAACTTGTGCTCGCAGGACCGCTCGTTTAGCACGAGCGATCTCCAGGTGGAGATAAGGAGCATCAGGGTCGGTCATGTAGCTCAAAGACTGTATCACGATCAGCAAAGTTGCCAAAAACCCCGGAGACTGGACATGGACATGACGATAGCTACTCACTTGTTCCGAGACGGCTTCCAATGTTTTTTGAGGGTCTTCAAGTTGGTCTGAATCTGGAATATCAATGTCGACCATGACTCCCAGAACGTCGTGACGCAATTCGCGGGGTGGAGCACTCGGCAGAGTGGGAGAAGGTGGTGCGGTTGAAGGAGTAGAAGCATTGGCAGGTTCGGATGCAGAACGAGCGATGGAATCAACTAGAAATTTTCTTGGAGTTGGAGTCGACGCAAGAAGGACACTAGCCTGTTTACTTTCGTCTGGATTCGAGCTCGATGGAAGAAAAGAGCGAGACGCGGGAGGGGGAAAAGGGAACGAGGACATTGCTACAGGTTCAAGTTGGCGAGCAACAGTGGCGAGGGACTAATTTCTCAGCGGCCCCGCCGGTCCTTGAGCAAAAAAAGTTCAAACCTAGCAGGGCCAAACAAGGGGCTCAAATTGACGAAGGCTCCTCGCAGAGAAGTACAGCTCACCGGGCTTGCAAGGCCATGCTACCATGTAAGGTGAATCGATTCATCGAAGGGGATCTCACTGTTGCAAAAATAACATTGGCCATTGTATATATATTAATATATAACACAGCTGTCCGAGAAATCCCGGAACGAAACCTCGTTTGAGTGTACTGCTCCGAGTCAGCGTGACCCAGGCCGTTTATGTTTATGCCTGCATCGCGCACTCTTTTATCTGCCTCGCTTACTTTGCCGTCCTCCTCGCGCACTGCCCCACCGATCCATTAGGTGGTGACTCAAGATCTGCGATATTCTTACCATCGGACTCTAGTACTCATTGCCATGCGAAGAGCTAGCTTGGGTCAACGGCAGACTTAGTGTGATGAGTCATCGTTTCGCAACTCTGCTACCGAGAGCATGCTTCCCGTTCCCTGGTTGTCCTCCAAACCTGTGATGGGAGCTCAGCATTCAAACATCATCTGATGGGATGGTAGAGCCGCCTGCTCGGCGACGAACATGCTTTGCCGTAGAGATTCGGAGGTGCTCAGTTAGTCATATACCCGGAAATGAATACCTCAAACCAATTGGAGTTTGTCCGGATGGCACAAGAAAACGGCTTTGACCCGTCCAAATCCTACGTCGATCCCCCCGCCACATCTTCCCTTGAGGAATGCTCTGATACTGCTCGGGTGCAAAACTCCAATTTCTCGGAACACGTAGGCGAACATTCAAGCACTTTTGACCGGGCTCGCGAGCGTTGACGCACAGCTTGCCTAGGTATGGGAGAGAGCAACGTCGATCGATCCGGCTGCCCTGACGTGCGAAGGTCGAAGGCTTGCCTGGCGAGGATGCTCATTGACACTTCTCAGACAAAAGGAAATAAGCACCCACCTTTTGATTTCATCTTCTCTCACTGAGGGTTGGAATGGTAACTTCGCTGCAGCCGTGTGCTTGTCGCCTCTTTTTTCGTTTGACAGCAGTGACTACGACGGTCAGGTGAGGAAGCTGTTCGCATGGGTTTGCCGCCATTCGAGCCTCGTTGAAGCTGTGGAAACTGGTAAGGACGTTCGTCCAAGGCGATTGTCGAGTCCTCGCAGCGCCTTTAAAGAGTCGTGGAGGGAATAAAAAGAAAAAAGGACGCAAAGACAAACAAGGGTCTTGACTGAAATGACTGCGACGACAAAACAAAAAGATATCGCCAAATGGAAATCGAAAACCATACGTACTGTAATGCCCATCGCACGTCACCGCTACCGCGTATCCCATCTTCAAAAACGTCTCAAGGACTTCCACCTCGTCATACCATCCCGGGTTCTCCGACGTCTTCTTCGAATGAATATACTTGAGTGTGTTCCGGAAATGTCGCTGGATCATGTCCGGAGACGTCACACCTTCGATTCGTTGCGACAGATGGAGGTACGAAGCCGAGGACGAGGACGAGGGGTGTGGTGATGGTAGTATCGATGGAGGAGGTGATGAGCTCTACGAGCGAGACGATGAATTTTGGGGCGACCTGTGATGATGTCGAAAACTCGTCAGTATGGATGATGGGACCAATGGTTGGAATAGGATGGGCATGTGGCCCGAAACGCCTCATCAAGAGACAATCATTATAAGAACCCACCATCATCTTGTTGATGCTGCATTATGCCGGGAGCTCAGTCAGAGTAGACGCGGTCCTTCTCCGGGCATAAGACATGCAGACCAAGATATAATAGTAATGAGCGAGATTAGACTCGGCGGACCGTCTGGTCTTCATACTCGGAATAAGCTTTGCGGGGTGGGCTGCATGAGGAGTCAATTCGAGTGCAGTTAAATCACCTCCTGCATCAGCTACGTGTTGTTGAGCGTCGGGACAAAGAACGCGACCGCAATGCCCCTGCCGGCTGCCCACGTCTCAGGTCCCTGGTGGTCACCAACTACATCAGTACGGGCAAGACACCTCACTTTCTCGATGGACTGACTTTCCTATTCTTCGCTCTCGTGTACTTGACGCGCCTCGTGAACCATTCCCCCGCAGACTGGCCCGCATTAAAGTTGTGATCGGGACGCTTTTGCACAGCGCCCGCGATCAAAGAACTATCTTCTACGAACGCGTGAAGCATCACCGAGTTGCCCGGACGAGTGAAGAACACGACAGAGTAACATTCGTGCTCGCCTTGTTCGCCAGGGGCCCGCACCACACGGTGCAAGTTGGACTGAAGGATGCCTCTACTGAAGATGGCGAGGATATCGCGTCAATGTTGTAGAATGCGCGTCCAGGAAAAGGCTGTTGTGTTTATCGTAATATGTGAGTATCTCAATGAAAACCCGTACTTCCAATAAAGCATACGTTAACATAGGACCACTGTGACCGGGTGGCATGACCTGTAACCCGCCGAGCCTGTTGTGCACAACGGTCTAACGAGATTCCGACGATGAATAATACGTATCATGATCAAAGTAATTTCAGCTCACGAAGGAACCAAAGCCAGTGTGTGCGGCCAGATTCGGCTTGTCTGCGACCGCCTGTTCGGGCATCGGTTGAATCCTAAGCATGTAAGCTGCACTGAAGCTGAACTCCTCATCCGAGTGCAGTCGCTCGAGCGTGCCCTCGGGAAAACCCAGCCTGTCGTTTATGCGAATGATCGTATTACTGACTTCCAGCGACTTGCGGACGAACGGGCGCAAGACAGTCGGCATCGCAGTCGTCGACGGAACTGTCCGGAAATGCGAGCGTGTCGTCCTTGGAGACGCGGAAGAATTCTGCCGCCGCATCGAGGTTCTTGACAGGTACCACAGGAAGCAGAGGACTGAACAACCCCCTGTGCCATCCTGTTACCATTCGATCGCATCCTCAAAAACAATTGGCCTACTCACCCATCAACGAGTCGTCACCCTTGACCCCCCTTGATGACCATGGGTGCAATGAATAACCTGGACTCGTCTGTTTGACCGCCGAACGCGATCGTCCCAGCTGTCTTGTCGAGCAAACCCTTGACACGATCAAAGTGCCTTTGGTTGATAATGCTAGAGATATCCGGCGATCCAAGGCCACCATTCGGGTAAAACTCGACATGCCTGGAAAAGACGATCAATGACAAAAGTCGCGGACATGCGACCACCGGACTTACGCCTCTTTGAGTGCCTGAATGATCTTGTCCCGAGCGTCTTCCTGAACGAGGATATAGTCTGGCGCGACACAGGTCTGGCCTGCGTTGGCGCACTTGCCCCACATGATTCGTTTCGCCGCCATTTTGAGATTGCATTTGGGGTCGACGACGACGGGAGACTTGCCCCCGAGCTGACGGACGGTCATCACATACTCTAGTACGGGCATATAACTCGGACCCACCTCGAGGCTGACGGGCGACAGCGTCTGGGCAGCTGCAGCACATACGATCCTAGCCACCTGTCCGTTCCCAGTGTAGTGTACAAGACTGCCATTGCGTTCGGACGCTAGTCCCAACACGAAGACGGAGACACATACTGTGATCCCAGGGAAGTTCCATGAGCTGCGAGTTATCAAATCATGTCTCCAAAGGTCTCAATGAAAGGTATTACCTTGGTCGTCTCAGCGACAGCCCCCATAACGACTCGCACGATGTCAGGATGCATATACTTGGGAATAAGCTCAGCAATCAGCCCGCTGGTCGCAGGCGACAGCTCGGATAGCTTGAGCACGAAACAATTGCCCGCCAAAATAGCGACAACCTAACGTACCGCGTAACGCCGTCAAGACGGGGGATGAAGGAGCACGCCGCGGGGGAAAAAAGGAAAAAAAGGACGTACCACGGGATCGAGGGTCAATCATACTGGGTAGTTGAACGGGGCGATCGAGAGAACTTGGGTTCCTTTCGGATGACCGGGTTGGACGCGGCAAAGTTGACGTTGAAAAACGCCTTTTGGGTGCGTGCCCACGTGGCGACGCGGTCGTGCGCGAATTCACAGTCGGTGAGCGCTGATGGTGGAGTAGAGTTCAAGGCTGCGAAATGGGGACATACGTAGCAGTCAGTGAGGACATGAGCGTGACAAGGAACCTGCTGAGACGCACAAGGCGTTCTTGAGTGAGGGACGACCTAGGTCTTGCGTCATAGCCTGTTTGAAACCATCATAGTTGTCCTGGATGAGGTAGGCGAGCTGGGGGATTTGCTCCTGCGAGCTTCGATGGACTTAGTCTTGCCAGCTCTGGGACTCTTGCGCAAGTCGGCATGGATCTGGGAACGGGGACGGTTTGTTTGTCTGATGTGGCTCAGAGCAAAAGATAGGAAGAACAAACCCGGGGTATCTCTTCGAGAGTACGCAAGTTCGTGGACGTGTCGCTAAACAACAGCGCGATATTATGTGTGTAGGTGTCAAGATAGATACTTAGTACACAGCCGCATCTTTATGCTCACCAATCACCTTGCTTGCACTGGCAAGGTTCTATCCTCGTCTTCCGTATGGGACATCGTCAAGTCGTTGGATTCGGGGGTCACCGGTCACCGGTCATCAGCTGTGAGGCGAGCAAGATGGTGAAAATCTACGTCAAGTGATGCACATAAAAGCAGATATCATCTTGCAGTATTCCCTGTACTATCATTCGCTCGCGTTTGAAGATGTTATCCGTAGTTCGTGCATGTATCTCTTTCATACAAGTAAGGCTACATCAGCAAAACCAGATGATACTGGACAGTACTGGACAGTACTCCATAGCAATCATAGCACTCATAGTTCTCATAGCGAGGGTCCATGTTGACAGTACTATCACAGTACTATCATAGTGTCTCATAGTCTTTGGTATTTCCATAGTGTCTCATAGTGTCTCATAGTGTTGGTCAATCTCATAGTGTCTCATAGTATGGGTGAACTCCATAGTGTCTCATAGTGTCTCATAGTCTGTCAAAGTCTGTCATAGTGCTCTCATAGTTGCTCATAGTAGATATTAACCAGAGCTAATTAGTTCCAATTCCAGATCAATTATTTTCACAC
>JBBPOL010000784.1:0-10391 GCA_038091435.1 Leccinum variabile | reverse complement strand
GGATGGGGCTAGATGGTCACGATGATGCGCTCCAACGAAGATTGGAAGCTGAAGCGATGTTCGCACAGCATATAAACCCGAAATCAGTCAATGCATTCAGAGGTGTACTATGAACGCAAGTGGAGAAGTTGGCAGGCACGTGTTGCACTGGCACCATGAGGCAGCGTATGCCGGTGCTTTAGAACTTATTCCAGAACAACTCATCCATGCTGATGGAACACTTTGCACTGACATGCAAGATCCGTGCGAAATTGCATTTGGGTTTGGTGGTGGCTGAGCTACACTCAGCGGCCTTAGCCTGAGTCCGTTAAAGCTACGTAAATTTATTGATCAATCATAGCTTCTAACAAGTAGGAAACGTTTCGGGTTGGACGTTCTCCGGCGCTGATGAGGGCGGCTCTACAAAAACAAATATACTGATGTTTATGTTGTCATAGCACAGGATATGGCCGCTGAGCGATTTGGATTGCCCTCAGGCTGTCAGCGCACTGGGTTGCAAGCTGATCCAACAAAGTGAGAAGGGAAGTGAAGAAGATGCAAAGACCGCTGTAGAGAGCACAGCTTCTCTGTATAGATATAGCCCCTTTTCCATCACGTGCAAGCTCATCCCATCGCTCCCAAGTCCAGTCCGCCCCGTCCCGTCCTTGTCCGAGTCCATGAACACGGTAAGTCGGTCTGCCCATCGGACCAACCAGATCCCTGCCGGACCATGTCCGTTCTCTCGTATACTGTTCTGTTCTTACGCTTCCTTCCCCTTTTGTGTCGTTACCCCGATTACGTACCATTCTCCTCTTGTCACCGTATGTTTTGTAGATACTTTCTCGTTTCGGACCTGCTTCTCGAGTAGTTAGAAAGCGCCTCGGATACTTCCAAGCGCTTTTATATCTGCCTCCGGGCACTTGAATAGATCATCTTTCGTCTTTCGCAACAGTCGTTGGGTCACACTCGTGTAAAAACTCGTCATTCTCGTTTCCGCCATCGTTGTGACCATCGCCAACGATCCGGCCTGCTCGTACCTCATTCCCGTTAGTGGTTGTGACTCGCCGACTACTAGAACTCATCTCGCCTCGCTCGTCCCGCTCGTCAACTTGCTTGTCCTCGTTGCGTTCCGCCTCTCGTCCCTTCCTTTCCTGCCCATTCCGGCTCGGATCAACCGTGGTCCGCCGTCTTTTCAGTCCGCCTCGTACCGGACCATCCTCGGACCACTCCTCTAGTCATCGCAGACGACCGGACAGTCATCCCCTCCTCCTGCACACTCTCCAGGGACCCCTTGGACAAACCCATCGCACATACCATGTCATCCCCCGTGACATCTACACAACGGGTTGCCTTCAGTGACAATGCCGAGTACGAGACCTGCTGTTCGCAGCCCACGTGGAGAGTGGTATGTCTGATTTGTTCTGTCCGTTTTTTATGTATCTGTTTTGAATTGATCACTCTTTCGTTTCTTTTTTCTCTTTCCCCCCCTTCCACTGCTCTCTTTCTAACTCGTCTTATAGAAACGCCACAGGGAACTCGGGGACCAGGTATGTGTTTCTTTCGTGTTGGCAAGAGGACTAGGGCTGGGGTCGGCGTCAGCATCGACAACAAGTTGAAGAAGACAGCCTCGAGGTGTCGCTAAACAAAACAAAATCGGACAGTCACTCCCCTCTCGCGCTCAATCACGTTGGCAGCATGGGCAGTAGCACAGTAATATAGTTGCTCGTCCTGTCATAACTATTGTTCATTCATTGTGGCCAGATAAGGCATGGATACGACTCCAGTTCGTTTGTAGTGCCCTCCAATCGTGAAACACAGGCGAAAATGTTCACCGAGCAAACTCAATATTTATTGGTACACGGCAGTTTGCATCAGGGAAACCTTCTCCTGGATAATCTCTGGAAATACCTCATAATTCCATATAATTGCAACATTTTGCAACATTTTGGGTGGTTTTTCACTATTTCACGAATTACCTTGAAATTTCTATAGCCCTCTCTGAAAATATCTATGAATTCCATATATTTCCAGTAATTAGTGTGCTAATTTATGCCAAAAGGTCATGACATTTACAGTATATATGTGAAGGTTTTCAAGCTAATTGGATATCTTCTTCAAATTATAGTATAAAATCCATGACAATATATGTTAGATAAAATTATGTGATTCACACCTATTCCGAGTCAGATACTGGATTGAACGGTGCATAATTTCATACAAAATGAGCCAAAACGACAGATGTAACTACTACTCGTCAATCAAATCCCAACTGATCTCCCCAATTATCTCCTCGGCAGTGAGGTCACTCTAAATTAAATTGGTGTTCTTCTCGCCACTAAATACTTCCAGTCAGCTAGATATCACAGAGTATAGAATAACATACACAGCTGTCATATATATGCCATGCATTGTCTTGTGATAAGTCACCGGCCTTGATCGACGAAGGCTTGGCACGAGCATGATAATCAGCTTCTTGAATAGTGAATCTAACTGCGGACTCAGACCAGCAAAGTCAGTCCATAAATGGAGTGGACATTTTCAGTAACGCATCATTCAGCATTTTTAACAGTATTTCCATGTCGTCGATCGTGAGTGCCAACCTGCCGAATTTGTAGCTTGCGTGGATAACCTTCCTGATATCCGAGTTCTGTTCCTTCAAACTGATCGCTGCTGTCTTCTTGCTCTTCATGTATATAGTAAGGTGCATGCGAGACTTCCATGGGATCACATTTGAGTCTTCAGTAGACTGTCCAATGTCTTCCGTCTTGATTGTTACATCCAATGACCACCTGGGGGCTTTCAGAGCTTTCCCCTTGGATGGTTTCATGACTGGAATAGCTTGGGTTGCACGAATGACCGGTCGCTGTAAAGAAATGGTAAGCAGATATTCATGTCTTAGTTTCGAAGTACCTCTTGCTCAAGCTTTAACTCCCGGTTAGTCTTCTTTTTCGACGATACAATTGGTTCGCTGAAATGAGACCGCCGGGCGTCCACCTCGTCAAAATCATTTTCGAAGTCAGACGTGGGAGGACCAGGCTCCGGTGCGAAGTCGGATGATGGAGTAAATGAACGTTGCAGTTTAGAGGAGTATTTAACCGAAGGGGTTGATGGACGGGATACAGATTTGACATGGTGATACGCCTCCGAAGGGGTTGACGGACGAGATACAGATTTGACGCGGTGATACACCTTCTGACTGGTGATTATACGAGCAACCTGAGTGATCGTTGTAAGTAGTTGATCATGAACAATTTTTCAACGAACCTCAGCTTTCAAAACGTTAGCAGGTACATCATCACAATCGTCCTCTGCACTGCTCGCCTCACTCATTGCCTCACCCGTCTCATCTCCACACCGAGAGTCCTGGGCTGCTTCTTCTTCACCGTCGTCATTGTAACGAAGATCCTCGTCTCCAGAGTCATTGACATCGATCCTAGGCGCGCGATGATGGTGGATCCGACTCGCTTTTCCACGTTTAGAAGAATTTCCATGACTCAAAGAAGCTGAAATGAATGTTAGTCATGATCAATGTCTTTGGAAAAACATATCTGGTTTGAACTTCTTGTATTTGAGCTCGACTGACCCAGCACGCTTTCTTTTTTCAGGGTGTTTGTCAAGGCGCTCAACAACGGGTAAACCCGCGACGGGTGTATCCTTTTTGGGCTTCGATTTCGGCTTTAGTGCTGCCCAGGCTAAAGTGATAGTTGGTGAGTTGCGACAAGGTTCGTTTAAATAACTGACGTGGATATTCCAGAACTGCTGACTTAGAAACACGAGACGCTATAGTGAAAGTGAGTGCACGAAGGCATTGTATCAATTGAGCCACTGACCACGATTGCCGCTACCACCACTAGAAAGGGGCGCCGGCTGGTTAAAGTCTCCCGGATCGTTTAGAGCATTGCATGGTATGTCAATAGAATGTTCACTGATGAAGTAAGACGGTGAGTCGAAGAGAAGGAGAAGAAAAACAAGAAGAAAAATGAGTTGAGGTGAAGTAGTGTTGATGAACGTTGGGAAATAAGAGGTAATAAAACAAAACAAAGGTGAAAGCGGCGAGTCAAAATTTGAATCAAGCAACTTACTATTAGCAAATCCACAAGCGTTTAATTTTTGTTTACGCAGCTTCCGAATTCAATTCAATCATGTCGTTTCTATGTAGTGGTTGTCAACGATACTTTGCTCGTCGAAAGGCATATACGCAGCACCTACGCAAAACACAATGGCCCAGCTGTGTTGCAGTCCATCAAGCGTTTCATAACAGTTCCAGTCGACCACAGGAAGACTCGGATTCATCTGAGTAAGTCAGTTACTATCTCAACTATTCGCTCAATGAATTCGGCCTCAGAATTGAATACAACAATGACAATAAACCAACTTACTCTGAAGACACTGGAGATATCCCAGACGACAAATCAGATGATGGTCAGCTCCTCATCGATCTTTCTGGGGCTGACGATGCTTGAGTCAATGATACAGACAACGAGGGTGAGCTGGACGCCGGCCCAGAAAATGGACTAAGGGACAACATCTTGGACAACGGTGACCACGGGAACGACCCAGATAACAACATGAATGATATACCGAATGACGGAATGGTGGTAGACATGGTGGACGAGGATGATATTCTCCCTAATGTCTATGTTGATTGGTTTGGCGGTCGGAGTGGAGAGATCACCGTGATACCTGGGAATGGGAATTCAAAATATCAGGAATATAAGAATGAGCTTGATGGAAATGACAACTCATGGGCTCCGTTTACGTCGCGGATCGACTGGGAGGTGGCACAACTTGAATGGGCGAAATTGCGTGGGCCTGGTTCCACCGTATTTTCAGAGTTGCTGGCGATCCCCGAAGTAAGTGATCATGATGTGTAAAGGTAAATTTGACCCATTTACCATGACCCCCAGGTATGCAAAATACTTGGCCTCTCCTACAAGACTGCGACCCAGCTGAATGGGATTATCGATGCGCTGCCCAGCCCACGACCAGAATTCGTCAATCATCAAGTGGAGGTTGCTGGCGAAATCTTCCATTTCTTCGCGCGTGATATCATCGAGTGCATTCGGGCACTGATTGGTGATCCTGAGCATGCGCAGTACACTACACAGATGCAGATGGAACGGATAGGGTATATCATGAAATGCATAGTGGGAAATGGTGGTGGAGTACGCAGATAAGCAAGTTGTTCAGAATGACTAGGTCATACACTTACGATGCACAACTTGAAGGCTGAATTAGAGCAACGAAAACTGGGTGCAACCATTATACCAATCATCCTATCGTCAGACAAAATCCAACTGACGCAGTTCCGCAACAAAACCTCTTATCCCGTGTATCTTACTATCGGGAACCTGCTGAAGTCAATCCATCAAAAGCCATCACACCAGGGCCAGATTCTCCTGGCCTATCTCCCAACAGCCCGACTGACAAATACATCTAATAAGTCGGCACGCCATCGGATCATGGCGAATTTGTTTCACGCATGTCTTGGTCATATCGTTGCGCCCCTCCAAGATGCTGGGCCAGCATTGATGGCGTTGACATAGTGACTGGGGATGGTGTACATTGCCGAGGCCATCCCATCCTTGCGATCTACATCGGCGACTATCCGGAGCAATGCTTCGTTACTGGGGCATACAACGGTGATTGTCCGATTTGCGAGTGTCCCCATGACGACTTGGAGAACAACCCCTGCGACAACCCCCTCTGTGATCTAGATGCCGTTCTCGATGCTCTAGAACAGCTTGGGTCACCATCATATTCCGCTGCATGTCGAGACATCCGGATCAAACCACTCCAACGGCCATTTTGGATAGCCCTACTGTACGTTAACATTTTTCAATCTATCATGCCGGATATTTTGCACCAATTATACCAAGGGGTTATTAAACATTTGCTTGCTTGGTTGACGAAGATTTGCGGCGCAGTGGAGGTGGATGCGAGATCACGTAGGCTGCCGGCAAATCATAGTATTCGTATTTTTCACAAAGGAATCACTTGCCTAACATGGGTAACTGGTACCGAACACAAGCAAATTGCGTCGTTCCTTCTTGAATTGGTCAGCGACGTCCACCTCCCCAACGGCACTTCTCCCGCATCGCTTATCTCAGCAACACGTGCTCTCCTCGACTTCTTGTACATTGCACAGTACCCAGTTCACACCAACGCATCCCTCGAAGACCTTCGAACCGCACTGGACGACTTCCACGACAACGCCTATGTATTCATTGAACTCGGCGTCCGAACACACTTCAACATACCCAAGATCCACTCGCTTCAACACTACGTACGTTCCATCAAGCTGTTCGGTACCACCGACAATTTCAACACGGAGGCAACAGAGCGCTTACACATCGAATTTGCCAAGGATGCGTACAGAGCAACAAACCACAAGGATGAACTTTGTCCAATGTCCAAGTGGCTCGAGAGGAAGGAGAAGGTCGTCGCACACGGTAACTATGTTACCTGGTGTCAACGTGCGCGGCCCATGGCAATTTCTGCTGGCAACATATCTCACTGGCGACCTCCCAACTTGGTTCTTCCTCTCCAGATTCAAATGACACGTCATCCGACACGAAAATCTGTCCCCCTTGCAGTCATCGAGTCACCAAATCAATACAGTGCCTGCTCATTTATACCGGCTCTCAAGCGATTTATTGCCCAAATTAACAACCCTTTGATTACGCAGAGACGGCGACTCAAAGAATCAGCAAGTATGGTCCATCTTCCATTCAATTCGCTCCCCATTTTCCATCGCATCAAGTACCACAACGAAGAACTTCACGGGAATGAAATGGTTGACGCTATCCATGCCCACCCACCATCGAACCAGAACGTTCCAGGTCGCTTCGACATGGCATTGATACAGGTTCGCAGCGGTGTCGCATTGCAAAACAGGCGGCTACTACAAGGTATATTTTCAACTACATACATTGTTGTTTGTGAGTCTGACCGTGACGTTGATGCCTTGTAGATTTTCATGTGGGTCGAGTAAAGGTTATTTTTTCGATTCCGCCACAGACTGCAGAGCTGCTCTTTTGGACGGGGAGGCAGCCACCAAAGCACTTGGCCTATATAGAATGGTTTACGAAGTTTAGTGCAGAACCAGAGCCGATGACGAAAATGTATCGTGTCCGGAAGGCCGTTCATGATGGAGAGCCTTTTTTGCATCTGTAGTACCAGTACAAATGATTGCCCGCAGTATGCTTTACTACCGAAGTGGGGTAGGAATGTGCCAATGGAATGGACAAGTAGTAATGTAGTTGATCTCTGCCCTAGTTTCCTGGTGAACTCATTCAAAGATATGACTACATATGTTAATATACGTTAATTATAGTACATTATATGAATTTACAAGAAATGTTGATAATAGTAAATAACAAGGTAAATTATATTTCCAAGTATGTGTGAATCCAATTATTAGCTAGAAATGTTACGAAAACATTGAAATCTGAATATTTATCCAGAATATAAGGTATTTGGAGAAATTATCCAGGGTAGGGTTTCCCTGATGTGTCATGAGCCCAAACTTGATTCATAGCAATGTCGGCATCTTTCCTCAAGAGTCTACCCATTTGCGAAGTGTTCTCCCTCCTGCCATCGATGATGCTCATGATACAGTATGTATTTTCGCTTCGTCCCACTGCCAAGACACTCCGACGGTTTCGACCGGTGCTTGTTTCGAGAGGACGTGTCGAGCGTACAATCAAGTTTTTGGTAGCACGTAACGAGTGGTATTTGACTGATGGTGTTCAGTACGATTCAGAGAGATTGGACAATCTTATTGACTGTGGTGCAGACGAATTTGGTGATCTCACATGCTTGTTTTCCTTGTCTTCTCGCTGTGGTGCCCCTCATCGTCACGTCATTCGTCTTCCTGCTGTGGGGTCCTCGTCATTGTGTAGTTGAGAAGTCATCATCGTCCTGTCTGGACCACCGATGAACCCACCTTACCCACTAAGTGCCCGCCGGTCGTAGGTGCGCGGTGCGTCATCGTCGTCATCCCGTCATGACAGGTGTCTTCCTCCTCCCATCATGGCAGGCCATTGTTGCATTGTCGCGGCGTCTATTGGCACGGTGTCCTACTTTAAGCTTCAATGCATTGATTTTATATTTCCTAGCTCATACTCAACCAGACAAACAAGGTTTCTGCCGGCGACGCGCCGCGCTACCCTGGCACCCAAGTTCCACACATCTTTTATGTTTTAGGTTTCTTTACACAGACTGACAGATTTAGCATTGTTATTTTACTTTCTGCGAGCGTTTAAAACTTTGTTTTCGACTTTATTAACGTCCTAAGGGACTTGAAAAGTCTTGTTTGACTTCCGGAATGTCCGAAAGGAGTTACTGGAAAACTGAAATCGGCGTGTATCGGCATGTGCATCCGTTTCCCGGGACATCTGGCGGTTGTGTTTTCCAACCGCTCCAAATTCAACCCCCCAAGCAGACATTGACGCCACATTTATCCAGGATGGCTGTTTGATGTAAGTCTATCGCTCTCATTCATTCTGGATTATGCACAGGTGGCTTACCAGGAGCTTCGGCTCCAACCTCCGAGAATTATTCATGAGGTGTAAAATCCCGTACTCTCCTTCACCACGTATCAGACCAGATACATCCCTTATTTTCTCAGTGTGAATGAGGCTGGCTCACTTACCAATGGGGAGACTCTGCCCTGGTTTTAAGCACACCATAATTAAGCTGAGTACTGATTTCTCTGCAGTACATATTAGAGCCCAGTAAGCCAGTCCTATGAGTCATTGTTTTAGCAAGAATGAAATGGTGGCCTTCTTTTCTGATGACCAAGTGAAAGAACCAAATGGTATAAATTTTCTGAGTGATATTTTTCAACCATGAAAACTGAGATGGTAAGTATGGAGGTAGTTCCGGGTTGTAAATTCCAAGGTCCAGTCTGGCTGGTCTGACCACCACTATAAATAATGTCCGGATCGGAACTTGGGTGAACTTCGGAATGACCGGAAATGTTAGGCCTCAATTTTTATACACTAAGCAGCAAGCGCCATATGTTCTTATTGTGACTGGTGGTCACGGCATGGCTTTTCCAGCCAGGCCATTATTTTCATCAGTGGGAGTGAGGAGAATTGGGGCCAGGTGATGCATCAGGTGGGCTGCCGTAGCTCCAGTGGGGTTCCCACACAATAACTTAGGCAGAAACCAGTATTTCCCTCTAAGCAGTATGTTGCTATAAATTTCCGGCAAATAATACTAAAGGTGAGTTAATTTGTTTTGGAGAACTCTTGCACTAGAAGACCTGAAAGAAAACTTTGAGGATGTTTCATTTCTGCACAAATGGTTGGGGGGCAGCCGCTTCCAGAATGGTGGGACATGGTGCATAAGGGGGATCGTGGCGGTTCCTGATGATTTTGAGCATGAGGAGTCCTTGCTGAAACTTAAGCAGCAATGGCAGGCGGGGATAGCAGGGAAATCAATCATTGGGGGCGTTCAGTGGAGGGTACTTAAAGGTGCTACTGTCCAAAGTCTTTTATGCCCCTATACTACAGTTTCCAGCAGCTTCTTAGAAATGCCTTCTGAGCGACGGCTCATTTGGTCAGGTGTCACCCTTGAGGACTGCCATGCAATGGACCAAGAGCTTATGACTTCACCCCCCCAAGCCCCTGCTCCATGGTTTGCAAAGCGGGCATCATCCCCACATAGCTCATACGTAGCTCACAAGTGAGGACCATGGCCACAAACCAAGGCGGTGCCAGTCACCCAAGAATTCCTTCAGCAGTTGCTGCCTAAGAAGTTCTGCGTAAGCAGACAGTTAACTGCCTGGCGTAGGTTTTGTGATAAGTCTTGAGTTTCGAATGAAAGGAAGCCTGCAATAGGCACTGGATGGCATGGTTGAGGAGCCTTGCTCCAAACTTGCACTGCTGGGGAACCCATAGGACGTGGCTTCCTGAGGTGGCCTTCAGGAGGAAGCAAGCTGACTGGGCTGTGCTGACTGCTGGAGCGGCTTGGCTACTGGAGGCCTCCTAACCAGTAATTGCCCCTGAGCTTTGGTGTGCCTGGCTTCCTGGAGCCTCTTTTCACCAGGTCTACGATGATACTTCTTCCAGGCCTGCAGGAAGCCAGTGTGAGGAATCGGAATCGATTGAGGTTTCGCTCAATGGGTGACTACTGACTGTCTCCTGTTATCTGCGACAAACCACTGACAAAACTGAAAGCGAAACAAAAAGAGAGAGGTCTTAAAGACATCGTGAGAAATTCATCAAGTGTGAGTCGGGGACTTAATTATCAGAGTTTTCAATCCTCCTTCAACCTTGCCACAACCTGCACTAAGCAGTGATCAACACTAAGGTGGAGTCGGGGACTTGATCGTAGGAGCCTTAAGCCTCGACTCGATGACAATGCCGACAACGTGGCATGGTTCCCGCCTCTCTTCCTCTCCC
>JBBPOL010000783.1:0-10405 GCA_038091435.1 Leccinum variabile | reverse complement strand
CAGGAATGCTTGAGGGGCTATCACGTGACTTTGTGCCTGCAATGTTTTTGGGTGAGTGCCTGACCGTTTGAATTCTACAAAACCCTCTCACACTAAAGTGTGAGTCGGGGATTATCGCTCACAGGGCCAAACAATCCCTTCTGTCTTGGTCGCCATCGACACACCTCCAACCGGCTGACTGAATTCAACCTCTTCGATCTTTATGCGGCACTGTCACGCTCCGGACGATCGACGATCCGACTCCTTCGCGATCTTGATGACAATCTGTTTCAGGCACACGCTCCGCAGAATTGCTGGCTGAGGATGATCAACTTGAAGAGCTGAATGAGGAGACGCAAGGCGAGCGGAAACAATTAGGACACGATGTTCGATAAGCAGCGAACCTCGCCACACGCTGTAGTGAAAAAACAATTCAAACACTTCATTTTGTCTGCGTCTGCGCGCGACAGCGCGCCCGCTGCAAGCTATTTCTCGTCGATCTCAGCCATTCCTGTGCCCCTGCGTCGAGACTGGGCAACATAAATTATTCCGATTATCAATACTTATTTAAGCAGTTCTGTTTGTATTTGTCTTTGAGCTTGTTGTCCAAAAGGATAGGGGCTGGAATTACGGGCGGCAAGTGACGTAATTGTGCGTCTGTTCAGTGGTTCGCATACGGATTTTTCACATAACACTGCTGCCCTTGACCAATAATGATCGCAGCTCCGACCTTCGTCTCCTACAATGGGCGACATCCAACTGCAGCTTTTCCAACTGCTTGAGGTCTGCTGCCAGTCGATCCAGAATACGTTCTTCCTCTCGGTCCAATTCGCAATGGCGGGGTTCGTGAAAGGGAGAGTGATCTTCGGGCCATAAATGCTGTTTCACGTGAGTGCCTTGATATTAATGGCGGAGAATCGTTCCCACCTGAAAGTACGATTCGGCCCACTCCATGTACGTGTCGATGCTCGGGTGATACATTGGCGGCTGATTGTCATGCCATCATTGAGTCGCAGAGCAGGGAGTCTCTCCTACCTGGGAATACATTTCAACTCCCATGATGTCGCCCTCCTCCCTCACCCTCCACCACGGCGTGCAGTAGCTTGCCTGCTGGATATCCCAACGTGGAAGAAGCTCTGAAATGCTCAAATGCAAGCGGAAGTCGTTGGGAGATAGCGTCGCTAGAGCGGCCTGGAGATGGGAGTTTGGCGTCAAATGCTGCAATATCTGAGGGAAGCAGAGCGGGAATGGGAGGGGAACAGTTTGGCGGGTAAGATACGCCTGCTGACACTGAAATAAAAAATTCTATCGGGATAGATGTGAGGCCCCATCATGTTTCGTTGACAATGATAACAGCGTGCCCACCACATCCCCTCTGAAAAAATCGCTCCACTCAGTGGGCCAATCTTCGAAGTTTAATTTGACCAGATATTGGGCGGCAGCTTCAATGCGCAAGGCGGCGTAGAACAGTAGCATATGCACCTGACTTTGCGTCAAATGGGACCAAGCAATCTGTGAAGAGACATAGGATGGCGTGTCTGAGAAAAAGCGGTGACGCATAGAACGAGGTGGCGGGCCAAATGTGAAATGAAAGCGGCATCACACCGCGGGGCCGCCATCGGCGTGAAAAAAGGCTGCTAAATTGGGGTACCGATGCGCCACCGACGAAAAGTTGGAAAAGTTTGACTGGGGTTTCAAATTTCGGATACGGTATATGCCAGTGGACCCTTGAAATTTCAAGTCCATAATCCTTGTCATCGATGCTATCAAAACATGCGGGAATTGGCCCGAGTCTCCAATACCATCGCACGATCCAAAATTAGGTTCGACCGGAGATTAAACTTTATTCAACCAAGCAGAGCGACACTACATAGTACTGCTCCTGCCATCCCGCCTTGCACCGCCCATTTCCCGCGCCCCAATCCACACCGCCGCGCCATCGCCACTTGTCAGCCGCTAGTTGCCCGCACCGCACCGCTAGTTTTCCGCACGTAAGTCATGGGCCTGGCAGCATTTACTACGATCGTAGCGGCCGATCCTGTTCTGAAATCAATCCCTTTCGACCGCTTTCTCTTGTTCCTTGCAAGTACCGCTGCCCCCTCAATGGCGACATCCTTCTTTTCCGATCATCCAACCATCCACCGTCCACCGCGCCGGATGTCCTTCCCCGTTTTTGCAGCGCGTGTTAAGGCCTGATCCGTGTGCGTTCGAGTTGTTTCTGGTCGTCTAAGCGATGCATCAGCTCGGTGAGGAACGATCGGCGCAAATGCCGCTTAGAGCCTGAAATTGACGCATGCGCCGCATAAATGGAATCGCTCAGAAATTCAACAGACGAGCGGGCCTATTGCTTCAGCGCCTCTTACGGGGGAGTTGGCTAATTCCACCATATTCCTCAAACCTCTAGCGGATGGGCGGGCATCCCGTTGGGCACTCGCAGGCAAACGAGCTTGCCCGTTAAACTTGCGTCGCTCCCCCCAAGTAGAGGGGCGGGCCCATCGCGAGAGACACTCCCGCAGACACGGGGGTCATTCTATTTTCCATCCCTCCAACAGACGAGCGGGCCGTTTAGGGGAGGCTAAAGAACCCCTCCTTCCGAAGAGGGGGGCCGAGGCAAGGCGGCGCCATGCAGACTTGCTGGCCATTGCTCCTCCCACAGACCCGGCGGGTCCATTCCATCATATCACTCATTTATCCGACAAAGGGGCGGGCCTGTCGCGGGAGGTCGTCCGGGAAACGTTGGGCCCATTCAGCGCAGCCAAGTCCGACCCACCTGCTGATACACAAGAGCAGGACAAGAAAGGGGAAGTCGCTGTCGAGATCGCAGGTTCGTCTGGCTGCATGCTTGAGATACGCGGTCTTTTTTCCTCCATCAGGAGCCCTCTCCTTGAAACGACAGACATCAAAGCTAGCGGTTTGCCCGCCAAATTGGGCTTCTTCAGTGGACTTTTCTACGTGAGTGTCAAGGGCGGAAAAGTGCCGCCGAAGACGAAGAAGGTCAAGTACACCAAGGGAGAGGTGTTCGCGGCGAGCTGGAACGACACCGTCAAGTTGTGCGTTCCTCTCGCCTCAGCCTGGGTTTGGCGAAACACCACTGCTGACGCGCTCGTGTTCGCTGTACTCTATCTAGGTCGGGCCTTGAGTCGTCCCAAGTGGAGATCGAAGTATATGCCCGGAGGTTCTTCTTCGTCTACAAGGTCATCAAGAAGACGGAGAGCAAGGCAAACCCGGCTGAGCTTCTCGAACAATCTGAGACACGTGTGTTTTTATTCTTTCAGTCTCACCTCTCTCTCTCTGGACGACGCTGACGACGAGGCGACGGTGGGGGCGGACGAACAGCTATCGAACTCGAGCTCCTAGAAGAGGGCCAGGCGGCAGGCAAACTCGTGTTCAAGATAGGCAGGAGCACCGACACGGGCGAATCCGCGGATGGGGATAAAGTAGAAATCCCGCCTGCACCAGCGGAAGATGTGGATGAGGCCAGTGAGGATGACCTAGGGGTGGACGCAGCGTCCCCAACGTCGGACTCGACGACGACCCCGGTGAGCCCTGAGCACGCTTCGTGAGCATGCTCCCGGCGGGTGTTGCCGCTGGAACGCGCGACGGCCTCGCGGCGTTCCCATTTCCGTTCTGTGCGGGTTCGAATGTTCGCCGACGTCATGACCTTGTTGTACCGCTTCCACTTTACCTTGATGTCTGGGACAACATGCGCATTTACCCTTGAAGATCTCCGATGGACGGTGATGCGGCACGCTCAGTCGCAAGACCAATCCACTCTACGTATGTATATGGTCGAGATATGATTCAGACCCTGTCAGTTTTTGTTACGAACCAGACTTTTTTTCTACTTGAAACCTCACATTCAGATATTCGGATATACCATATACGTCGCACATACCCATAGTATCGCCTCACTGCCGCATCACGCCATGAGCTTTGGTTATATTTCGATCATCGGGTCCATTCAAAGGGGGGGGGGTGACTGTCACGGTGCTGGTTACTTGCTGAATTTAGTCGGCGCGATGCTGAGATTTTCCAGTTCAAAACCGCGAACATGATTACAGTGTATCGACTGGCTTCGTCGACGAACGTACAAGTAGTCAGAAGTGCACACCTTGTTATCAGATTTCTCAGATGCGTTTGTACTACCCTTGTTGCCGCTGCCTTTCTTCTCAACACCACTGTCACACGCTTGTGGCAGTGTTTTATTGGTGAGTTACATCAGCGATGCACTTCCCTTAGGCATCCCGCTCGAAGCAGCGCAAAAACGTCCTCGCCAACCCTCCGGAGACGATCTTTAGCATTAACAACGCTCTCTCGCAAGATCTCAAGTTTCCCCAGCTTTCTCGCATAATTAAGACGAAGTCGTCAACCGCTTCTACCACGAACTCGGTCCAATTTGACAATGAGTGCATGATTCGTGCAAGGCATGATGGTATTCTCGAGTGCCAGAGCATCAACCACACGGTGTTTGTGGGAAACGGCTAGGATCTCCTGGAATCATGTAAGTCCTCTGAGATGCATGACATACGGTGCTGATTGTGTATTGTAGTCTGGATGCCTGTTTTCACCCGCCCCAGCCGCGCAAACTGCTCTAGGTCAAGCGCATGTGCGTCAACATCAGGGGAAGACACTCCCCCACTTTCTATTTCGATGGTTACTCTTCCTTCTCGGAGGGACCGTTGTCAAGCATCGATCTCTCACAACTGAATGCTGTGCTTTCGATGGCACTTCGCATGCATCGCCCAATGCTTCCTTTGAGCGTGCCTGACAGTCCTTACGGTCGCGGTTGCCGTCATCGTCGCCGCATATCCCACGATCATGCGTCAAGCACCTCCATGTTATGAGACCATACAGGAGGAATTCACGTCGGCGCTTCCCGCAGAGTCGGCCTCAGACTCAGCTTCTAACACGCCTGTTGTGGCGAAACTGATGAATCCGCCTTGTAATATGTCGTAGATCACCAGAGGCCGTCAATGGATTCGTTCTCACTGTGGAATGACGAGCGAGGGATCACTGCTGTGTAAAGCTGCTACGCCACTCTGGGATGAAGCGGAGAGCTCTCCGTTAACACGTACATGTCCCCTTTCCACCACCACCACCTCCTGTTCCACAGATTCCCTTCAGAAGGGAAAAGGAACAGACTCAAAAAAGATCTCGCCTCAACAAGGCCCCCCCTGTACCCCCCAAAGACGACGAACCTCTCCTCACAATCGACACCGACTTTTCGCACATGGAGGACATCATCGACATGAGTCATCTCCACCTCCTTTGGTACACGTCCCAGCACATCCTCCAGCCTCCCCACTCGTCCGAGTACCTCCTCCTCCAGCACTTTAACTCCCAGCCTCGACACACTCACCCCACCCTCCCCCTCCTCTTCCACCGTGTTCACCGATCCCTTCTCTCCCTCCTCCATCTCCTCGAAGCGCAGATACGGACACGAGCGCAAGATCTCCCCGAAGACCATCATGCCTGCGCTCGACCCAGATCCAAACCCCGAACAAGCAGCCGACCGCGAGTGGACCGCACCCGAGAGCTGGGCAATCGAAAAGGAGGGGACAGACGCTGCAGCCGAAGGCGCAAACTACAGTTCAGACGAAAGTATACTCGGTAACAGCTCGCGCTCACCCGACGACTACTCTATCGCCACCGATATCGCCACTAAGCAACGCATGCGCATAAAAACACATTATCCCCCTCAAGCCCTCCTCCTCCGCCAGCTCAAGCAAGTTCGTTCTCGTGCGCATATATCGTGCCAACGGCTCGTATCACGTCGCGTCAATTCCCCCACAAGCAACCGTCGCGGATCTCACCCCCTCCCTCAACACCCGAGTCTTGCGTGTTAACGACAGAGAGACCCACAACCTCTATCTCGAGGAACGAGGAAGAGGTACGTACACCCTCCCATCTCTTGCATTTTCTTCATTTCCTTCTCAGAGCGCGTGCTGGCGCCGACCGAGCGGCCTGCTGCAATCACTCGTCGTCGTCTGGAACAAGCCGGATATGATCAGCTTGACAGCCTCGACTACCTTGCCGCCGAAGATATGACCTTTCGTCTCAAGTTTGTGTACAAAAGCCAGTTCCCCAACAGTACGTCTCCCCACCACATCCCTTGGTCTGGCGCTCATCTATTCCAGGCCGAAGATCTAAACCTCGACAACTTTGAACGGGTAGATCTCACAGGGTGCGGTCTGCCCACTATACCCATCATCTTTCACAGAAGTGCATCATCAATCGTACATCTTAATCTGTCTCGAAATCCCATGGTGGAGCGCGATGATCACGGTCGTATGCGTTGTGGACTTGTTCCGCCCCAAGAAACAGCCGGCGACAGACTCGTCGACGGCCGTGGAGGTGTATAGCACGGTGAAGAAGCGAGGGGGTAAGAAGACGGACATCCAAGACCGCACGATCGCGCGGTTGGACTACGAGGTGTCGCCTCCGACGGGCCACCTCTGCCTCGTGTTCACCGATATTCGGAACTCGACCCAGCTGTGGGAAGCCAACGCGGGCATGCCGACCGCGATGCGACTGCACAACAATCTCCTCCGTCGACACCTGCATATATGCGGTGGGTACGTCGTCAAGACGGAAGGGGACGCGTTCATGTCCAACGACGTTGTGATGGTCGTTGACGGTGCAGATACAGCTGATGCACGAGCAGTGGCCGCTGGAGATTCTCGAGTGCGAGGAGGGGAGAGAGGTATAGGACGACCAGGGCAACCTGATCGCGCGGGGTCTGTCGGTGCGGATGGGCATGCACTGCTGCACCAGTGTGCGAGCTGGATCCGATCACGAACCGGATGGACTACTTTGGCCCGATGGTCATCCGTGCGGCGCGTATCTCGGGGTGCGCGAATGGTGGGCAGATCATGTGTAGCGCGGACGTCGTGCGGGAGATCAATGCGCGGATCACGGAGACTGGGTTAGACACGGGATACTCGGAGTTCCAGCAAGCGATCGAGGCAATTCGGCGGATGAACATCACGGCGCCTGTCATGGTGCAGTGGTGTATAGGGCAGGTGAGGGAGTTGGCTATGTTGTGTCTCCGTCTGGAAGCGCTCGCGAGCGGGCGGGTGTTTCGAACATTTCCGAAACGCAAGGCGAGCATCTCGTCGTCGTCGTCCCAACGCCATCTACCTCCACCGCCGGGGTCAGAGACCTCGGAAGACGACCAGCTGGAGGCCGGGTACATGTACGGCGATCCGGACCAGCTGTTACCGCCGCTGTACAGCAAGATGGGCGGTTGGAGGCGATGATGCTGTTGGATTCGTTGTTGACGCGGCTGGAGAACGCTGCGTCGGCGATGTCGATGGCGGTGGTGATGGAGCGTATATCAGCGGGACGGGCGCTGACGGAGTTGGGGTTGGACGAACGGAGTTGAGGTTGATGGTACCATGATGACGTGTGTAACATGTGGGTGTTTTGTTCTTTCGCTGTTCGTTGTTCGTGTGCTGCCAGTTGTTTTTGTACTGGACTGTTTTTTTACATTGGATTCGTCGTGTTCTTTTTTATGCCTTTTCTTTTCCTGCTTTGTTGTACGTGAATGAAGATGATTGTATCTCGTGTGCATATTTATATTTTTCCCCTTGTTTGGTACAAGTAATGGGATGTAACTTGCTTTCGGAACAACCTTTTCTTTCTTTCTTTCCTGTTCAGTGAGCGAGGGTGGAATTGAATAGCTAAAGTACGTGATCCACCAAATCATATTACACAGGTGCTCAACAGTCATCCTCTTCAATTTGTCCCCTATTTGCTCCAGCAACATAGTATTCAGAAGCACAGCAAACAGTGTCATAACCACAGCCATTCAGGTGATTACATTAATCACTTCCAGCAAGATACCCATGACTCTCCAAACAAAGATCTATCAACTTTGGAGTGATGAGATCCATGAGAAGATATGACTTCATTATTAAATAGGCACACAAGTTATATTAACTCTGTTGCTTATTCACCTGATGGGATCCATATTGTCTCTGGCTCAAGAGATGACACCATTAGGGTATGGAATGCAACCAGTGGTCAGCTTGTGGCAGGACCATTCCAGGGACACACAATGACACAGGTCCAGTCGAGTCTGTTCACGGTTCACTTGATGGCATCTACAGACTACATTGTGTCTAGGTCCCTAATGGTGCGGTCAAAAGAGCCAGAGACAATGTGGGTCCCATCAGGTGAATAAGCAACAGAGTTGACATGATTTGTGTGTCCCTGGAATGGTCCTGCCACAAGCTGACCACTGTGCATTCCATACCCTGATGGTGTTGTCACAAGAGCCAGAGACAATGTGGGTCCCATCAGGTGAATAAGCAACAGAGTTGACATAATTTATGTGTCCCTGGAATGGTCCTGCCACAAGCTGACCATTGGTTGCATTCCATACCCTAATGGTGTTGTTGAAAGAGCCAGAGACTATGTGGGTCCCATCAAGTGAACAAGTAACAGAGTTGACTGGCTCTGTGTGTCCCTGGAATGGTCCTGCCACAAGCTGGCCACTGGTTGCATTTCATACCCTAATGGTGTTGTCTTCTGAGCCAGAGACAATGTGGGTCCCATCAGGTGAGTAAGAAACAGACACAACTGATGATGTGTGTCCTTGCAGAACATGGATCTCAAATGGCCACCCTGTTGGCTGTCCAGATATCATCAAGACATCCTTTTTTAGGTGGTTAGACCAGAGTGCACAAAGTGGTGACCCAGAGGGGGTTTGAGCCATGGCTGACAAGTACAAATGGCAGGTGAATTCCCTCAGTACAGGAGAAAATACTTGGATGAACTTGGATGCCTCTGATGCTAGCATGCCAATCTGATGGTTCTATCAACATTCCTATTCAGTATTGATTGCATGTTGTGATAGTCAATCTTACCTTGGCCCATTTGTTCAAGATACTGCAGGTCTCTATGGCAGACAAGATGAATACCAGTGGTGAGGAAGATGCAAGAAGACTGATGGCTTCAAGCCAGTAGGAGAGTAATTTTTTGAAGAAAAATGTGATGTCATTCAACAAGTCTTGGTCCGGAGCAGTGTTGCCCAGGTGGACCATCCAGTATTGGCAAGAGTATATCAACTGAGGGGGAATAGCTTTCTTCACTTGACTGGATAGATCAGGGATAGCCTTGTTGGGTTGTCGAGAGTCTTTGAGATCACAGATGTTAAACCGAAGCATACTTTGCATGCATCCAACCAATGCTTTCCCAAGATGTAGAGAATCATGGGTGCCAATGATGATGTGAAAGGAGGCTCTGTTCTTCATCCAACAAAAAGTCACGGAAAGAGGAATGAAGGGGTCGAATGGGATTCTCCTCATTATGCACTCCATCCAGCAATGATCCCATATGCTTGACTATCGCCCGAATGTTGAAGTCTCCATCAAGACGGAGCAGTGCAGAGAGGGACATCAATGATAGTGGCTCCTACAGTGCTAGTATGATGGCCATCACATCCCGGAATGATTGCCGAGCTTTACTCAGCATGAACAGTTGGCCTAGAATGGTTTGGTATAGTGTATCTAGTTGGCGGATAGCATCCCTGCTGTGTTCTAGAAGCATCTTCATCCGGTCCGAGGGGCTGACTCCAAGGGCACCCTCTCCTTGGATAAATCCGCAAGCAGTCGAAGCCCATTGAAAGAGATGCTGTGAATGGTCGACAAGCAATTGACACTGCTCTTGCTTAGGCCACCCGGCCTCAAGCTCAGTGTACTTCGGATTAAGTGAATGGTGGATAAACTGCCTGATGTCCTCATCTACATCTTCTTCCGAGATGTCTCCCATTCGCTTATGGACGAAATGTGAACCACTTGCAAATGCTTTGAGGATGTCACTCTCGGGTCGAGAGGTGATCAGGAAGCGAAGGTTGGCTGGGAGGGTGTTGTCGGAAATTTGCCTAGAGATGGCTTTCAGCAGCTGCCCGCGATCGGCCCGCGATCGGCCCGGCCGCCGCTTTCGTCGAGGGCGTCGATAACGATCACCAATGGCCCGATAGGGTCGAGACGCTCGCTAGGTTCGATAATGAGGCGCTCGATCTGCTCCTTCGGTGAGATAGAGGTGCGAAGCGCTCGATTGTCTTTCACAATTCCCCAAAGAACACGTGAGTACTGCGCATCATGATCAGACAGGTCGCGTGCGATCGTGCTGAATAGATTCCGGGGGTTCCGCCTCGCGACGTCAGCGCTGGAGAAGCAGTACGACGAGCCCAGTCGCTCTAGCCCGTCATACAACCGTGCAATCGAACGAGCTACCGCAGACTTGCCCAATCTAGCCATACCAGTGAGCAAGCAGACGCGTGGGGAATCCTTGTCAGGGTTGTTGAGAATATCGCAAATGTCCTGGAGTAAGGATTAGCGTGTCCCTGGAAGGTATCTTTTTTCCCGCACATATCGAGCACGATCCGCATATGACATGTCGCTCAGCCCCACGAATTCCG
>JBBPOL010000782.1:0-10406 GCA_038091435.1 Leccinum variabile | reverse complement strand
CCCTACTCAAACCCTCGTCCCAAGAAACCAAACACTTCATCTACTTCTACATCGGGCCTCTCGCGATTCTCGTCTGGAAGTCATGAAGCAACATACACCGATCTCCCTCTGTTCTAGATTATTGTAAGCGATCGAGATATTTCTTGTCCGCCGATTGTGACTAAATCCTAATCCGTCGCGCCGCATCACATTTTACGTGTATCCCCACATGCAACAGAACCTTCAGAATCAAAGAAGAACCACGTGCAACGTTCATATCACCCGCCTTTTGCCATCTTCTCTAGCCGATGAGTCATGTAATAACAACCTTTGCATCTCGTGTATTCTCTTCCGCGTGATTCTTTCGTGACGTTCTCGTACACCCAGGACCACTTTTTCCCGCGTTCACCTGAGGAACCACCTCGAATCTTGAATTAAAACCTCCCGTTCAGACCAGACCTGCTACATTGGGTGCTACAAAACCGAACGCATGCCAAACAACAAAAATAGTACATCTAATCTAAATCCTCTAATACAAAATCTATCATAGTACTTTCCATGGTCAGAGATCGTCATACAACGAAAAGAGTTCGGCTCATCCTGCCGTGACCAGTGGTGGTGGAACCTTCTTCGAATGTCCCCTCCCAACCACCTCAACGACTACTCGCGCAAGACATTCACCCCCTTCGGCATCAAACACGCCCACATGCAACTCACCAACGTCGCCATCCCCGGGAACACCATAAAACTCGACCCCCTTCTTCTCTTCCCCAGCCTTGCTTCCATTCGCGTGACCACCACCGAACCCCTTCAGTTCAGCCTGCATAAACGACGGCAACGCCCGCCCAGAAACTAACCTCGCCTCCAACTTGCGGTACTGAGTGCTCTGCATCGGAACCCTAAACTTGAACTTTTCACCCGCACGTGCCAAAAACCTCGCGCTCGCGCCGCCGTTACCGCCAGTCGTCTTCGTCCCTGTGACGCCACCGCCACGCAAAGAAGACTCGAGCGACGAAAATGACTTGTCAGACAACGACCGCACGTTCGACGACCCTTCCCCGAGCGTCCGCACGTAGTGCATCCCGATCCTTAGTTCGTCCACGCTCGTATAACGTCCCGCTTCCTGGCTCTCCTTGTACACTTGCGCCGTCTGACTCGCGATCCGCCTTGTTGTCGTTCCTCCCCCCGACGACGAAGACACATCGGGAACGGCTACGTTGCTCGAAGGCGATCGGGGAGGCGGAACCCGCGACGCGTGCGTAAACTGTTTCAGTCGAGGCCGATCTTCGCCCGGGCGCAACGATTCAGGGTGTGAGTCCACCGAAAGACCGCTCGTACTCTGTAAACTCTCCCTCACGAGGCTACGAAAGCGTAAAAGCAAAAAGACAAACAGTGGTAAGAGAAACCACGACTCACTTTCGTCGACCAACAACATCCTTCACCACGGCCGGAACAGGCGGTCGTGGACCCCGCGGCGAATTCGGAGGCGCGAAATCCGCCCTCCGCCTCGGGATCGACCTCTCCCCAGTCGAATTCGACGGCGACGTGGTAAAGCTGGCCCCCGTACTCGTCCTCATGTCTGTAAGATGGTCGTCCCGGATCGACGTTGCACTCTCCGCACGTGGTGGCGACGACTTCACAATCTCCACATATTGCCCTTCGATCGGCATCCCAACAGTCGCATCGTCCCGTCGGACCAACGGAATCGGATGGCTGATATTCGGTTTCGCAGGCGGACTCCGTCGTTTGCCGTGGTTGTAGTACTTGTCACTCACGTTCCGCGCCGTATTCTTGATCCGACCAAAGAACTCTGACTTCTTCATGACGCCCTCGGCACACGACGCCTGCACCGTCGACGGCGTCGTTGGCGCACGCGCCGAAACCCGTCGCAATCCGAGCCCCAAGTGATCGTCGTATGGTTGGTTTTGGAGGTAATACCGTGGATCGAACGACGACCCCTCCTTGGCTTGTGTCTCGAGACTGCCCTTTTCCGACGCCGCGCTCGTGTCTGCCTGGTTTGACCATCCGTATCCGCGCTCCTGGTTACTTGCTTGGTTCACATCGACCCCGATACCGTACCATCGTTTTTCTCCGTCGGTCCACGCCCGCGCGCCTTCCTCGCCGATAACCGCAGCGTCCTTGACCCGCGCATACCGCCTGAACAGCGCCAACACGAACCCAAGCAACAAGACACCCCCAATGATTCCAAACACGACCGACACGATCAACGTCACCTGCGATTTTGACCGCGCGGACACGCCACTCGTCCCGATCCCCTTGACCCGCTCCAGCTCGGGCGAGATCACAGTCAGCGTCGCGTGCGACGTCGAATGCGTCACGTGCGAATACGCGACGAACGTGACGCTTACTTGAGCTATATCCGAATCCGTAGGAACCTGTCCCGCAAGCTGTGCCATGGTGGGATCGAATCTCAGAAACGCACCCGCGTTAGAAGGGTTAAACGACGCGCTCAAGTTCGCGTCCGTTTTCCACGTCGCCGACGCGTTGGCGAAATACTTGGTCAAGTCGAAATGCAAAGTCTGCCCAGGGTTCGCCTGAATCGTGCCCAAGTCCGATGTCGAAAAGTAGGACGGAACAACGTCCAGCGAGACGCTTGTATACAGTGTCTGGTTAAAGTTGGACGTCAGCGTGACCGGCAATGCCGGCTTGCCTCCCTCCGCAGCCGTAAAATTGCTCGGCGGGGAACCAGAGAGCGTCTTGGTGGCCGGATCGTACCTGAGCCAATCCTTGTAATACGACACCTCGATCGACAGCACGGACAAGTTCGCAGGTTGCAGGGGCTGCCCGTCGACCAACACCCCCGTGAAATCCATCGGTGAGGACATCGTTACGTTGAACGGCGTACCCGCCGAGATATTGACCGTCGGCAGCGTCGAGTACGCCGACATCTCGTGCGTTGCCACCACCAAATTGAATGCGAGCGAGTCGGCCGAATATCCCTCCTGGTCGGTACAGTGCAACTCGATTTCCACGACGAGCGGCGTCGAGACTGCCAAGTCGCTCGGCGCGACGCCGTCAAACGTCACCTCCGAGGCGTCGAACTTTATCCAGGGTGGGAGGGGCGTTCCGTCTGTCTGTAGCGCGCCGTAAAACAGGTCGTTCTCCGCAGTACACGAGTCCCCGTCGAGGCCGATGCTAAACGACCAGCTCGCGGGCACCCTGAGAGTCGGCACGACCGTGGCGAGCGCTGATCCGGGCGCGAGAAAGAACACAGAAGACAAGGCGGGGTTGCCGGCGTAAAACTGCTGGCTGATCGTCTTTTGGACCGTCGGCGGGGGGAACGAGGTGACGCAGAGGAAGAAGCTCGACTGGGCGGTCGATTCGGTGTCGCTCGCGGTCACGTTGATGAGCTGTCCATCGTCGGTGTCGGCGGGGATGCCAGAGAACGTCAGCGTGAGATTGTCGAAGCTGAGCCAAGCGGGGAGTCCAGACGCCGAGTATGTGAGCGATTTGTCCAAGTCGGTAGAGAAAGTCTCCGAGCAGAACGTCCAGGTGTAATTTTGACCAAGGCGCGCAATTAACGGAAGCTGAGCGTCCAGGGGATTATCGACGACAACTTTTGCAGAGACCATGGAGAAGACCGCGGCGAGGAAGGTGAAAAGAATGGGAAGCATAGCGATGGGAGTCGTGAGGGGCGACGACGAACGCACGTCGGAGAACGAGTCGGCCAGCGAGCTCGACTTTTTGTAATTTTAGACGAATTCAACAAACGAACGTGGAAACAACTTTGGATTCAAATCAATTCAGCGCGTCACAGAAAACAGTCACGTGTACACAATATACAATATTCCAGGGTAAAGAACACTCCTGTGCGAAAGAAAAAAAAAAGGGAAAATTGCTTCTAGAGGTATGCCGTCAAACCCGCTGCCTGTATCTTGCCCGGCTCCTGCGTGTTCAGGTAGCCGATGAGTTGCATCAGCTCGGCCCGTGCTTCGTCGCCAAGCTGGTCTGGACCACTAGGATCAAGAACGTGGCCGAACACGGGGAGCAAGGCGTCCAGGTGCGCGCCAAGCATCTGTGGAGCAGTCCGGAAAAGGTGGAAGAGCGCACGAAAGACTGGCCGGTTCTCGAGAAAGTCTTCCTTCAGAGGAAGGGCTGCCACGAAGACGGGAAGAACTTGGTCAAGGGGCACGGCAGCGTAATTGCGGTAGATGAGTCGTGCAACGGCACCCGTTGCATTGTCCTTGGCATTCATCCGGGAACGTGGTGCATCATGAGGAACATCAAAGAGGGGGCGAAGAGCAGCCAGAAGAGGAAGGTACTGTGGACTGAGATCAATCTCCGAGTGCTCCACAAGGAGACCTGCAGCAAAACACGCGTTGCTCTGAACTTCTGACTCATTATCGCCGAGAGCTTTGTAAAAGAGTTCCAACAGCGGTTGGGTGTGAGGGGTGACGGCATTCTTAATCCCAGAAATGATCTCTGCCAGACACCCGATAGCAGACGACCTGTCGCTCAAAGACCGATTCTTTCCCTACGTCCCCAAACGTCAGTGGTCTATAAAATTTCCAGAACGTAGCAACGTTGCTTACATAGTACTTTGCAATCAGAGGGAAGAAAGTTCCAAAGGCTTGAGCAAAGTCGGTGCCGAGCGCACTAGCTAATGCAGAAACAAGATCTCCCGCCGAGGAAATAAGAACCGAGTCGTATTCGGCCTGATCTTCTGGCGCTTCCTCGCTCTCATCTTGATCTGGGTCTTGCTGACAGAGAGCCTTCTGGCTCAAGACTTGAACGGCGATACTGCAGATTTGCTCGAGATCTAATTCGATCTCAGAGAGAGATAACGGACGATAGTGCAAGAACACGTACTGTTCTCCACAAATGCAGGCCCTAATTTGCTGATGGTCTCCGCAAGACCAATGCAGAGTGACGCCACGACGGACCTTAGCGGATGTCAGGAACAATCGAGATTTATTGACCAGTCCCTTACTTGTTGTCCTCAGACTCGTACATGTCGAGCAGAGGGGGTAGACAATGTCCCACTAGCTCTTTGACGAGGGGTTGCAGAGGCACAGTCTTGAATGAAAACGTAAGACACACAGGCCAAAGCATATACCTTGTCACTCACCACCTTGGCACCAGCTTGCCACTCCTGAGGATCACTCAGTTCATGGAAGGTTCTAACCAACTCAAGCAACGATTCCGTAGCCGCCTTGCGAATCCCTTCATAGTAGTGCGCGAGGAGAGAAACGAGCTCGATGGTGCATTGTTCGACGTAAGGGAAGAAGTGATTGCGTGTCGCGACGAACAACGCGCCAATCGTATCTGCCGCGATTTCCTTTTCGACAGCGATCGCACTGTTGACTTCGAGCATTTTGTCGACGTCAACGTCTTCCATCTCCGCTTCGATGTTACCATCTGCATCCGTATCAAGCACTGCAATCGCACTAGAGGGGGAAGCACCGGATGCAAACGCAGCCACTGTCTCTTCCCCAACTCCAGTACAGAAAGTCAGTTGCAAGTACATCGTTCCAAAGATGCACGTGACTTACGATTAACTTCGCTCTCTTCACCATGCTCGGCCATACGACAGCTAGACAAGAGAGGAGGTATCACGCTAGGGAGATAGGGCGCGAACTCCTCTCCAAAGACCCGGGCCATGACTGAGAAGAACAAGAAGCTGCATTCCCTCAAACGTGGGCTCCCCATCTCTAGTCCCTGGAACGCTTGCTTCATCATGTCAGCAAAGTATGGGCGGAATGCTTCCGTCCCAATGGCCTCTGCAAACGTGCCAACTGCATCCATGGCAATACCGCGCAGCTCAATCTCTTCTCCTTCCCCAGTCAGGATAAGGAAATGTTGAAGGCGGTTCATGGTCGGCTGGAAGTAGGGCAAAAACTTCTCTTTCGAAGCATGAGCGGCACTTCCAATGGCGCCAGTGACAACAGATTTGACAGAAATGGGGGCCGTGTCCAAAAGGTTTGCGAGTTGTTCCATGAGCAAGCCCAGATACTGGTCAATGACGTCTTGCAATATCTCGAGAAGAGCATCAAGAGCAGTGCAAGCGGAACGTTGAGTCGCCGGGTCATGGACCAAGTTCATGATGGCCTGAAAAGATGTTTTCAATCACATGAGGGCCGAGGCTATAACAACTTACAGGAACGAGTGTCGCATGTTTGGACGAGCACTCATCCTCCAACCACTCACACAAGCAGCTGACTGCGATACAAGTAGCCTTCCTCACAGAAGGGTCGACGTCCTGAAGGCCAGCATTGATGATGGGCCAGACTTCGCTCATTATGGGAGTCATGTATTCACTGCAACCTTCGACGACCACTCCAAGGGAGAGGATGGCGCCACGACGGTTGTTGGGGTCAGGAGATGAAAAGTATTGTTGGATCAAGGAGCGGAGAGCAGGGAAGACCTGAGAAGGAGGGAGGTTCGTGGCCAAACCGTCGATAATGCGCAATGCAGACTACAGAGGAGTCAGCGCACAACAACGACCGATACCAAGGGACATACTCGACATGGTGCGTCTTCGTCGGTGTCTTCTGGTTCTGGTTCGGTAGTAATCGGCATGAGACCCTCCAGAATTTTCCCTGCCAAATTCTGGGTCTGAATCTTTGTCTTTTTGCTTTAAGACAGAATAGGTGAGCATGCGGTCGAAATAAAAGAGAGCGGACTTGCTATTGCACGGTCCAGTTAAGAGCATTCAAGGGGAAGACACGAAGCTCGGAATCGAGGTTTCTGTTGGCGCCGCACGCCAGTAAGAACGAAGCAAGAGCCTCAACGTGGGGTCCCAATAGCGGGATTTCCTGGATTTCAATGCAGATCAGCAGACGATCGGTGAGATGAGTGGATGGCTCACGAGAATCAAAAGTGTCTCAAAGACATCGAACAGCTGCCTTGCTGAAGCCTCGTCCCCTGCTTCCAGAGATTGTTGCACGACTTCGATCATAGCAGGGAGGAAGTTTTGGAACGTTTTCTAGGAAAATAAATCAGATGGCGCACTGGATCAGATGTTATCCACCTACAATATCGCCTTTGTCATCTGCGTCGATGTATTGAGCGAGAACACCCAATGCACTGCATTAATTACGTCAGTGTTAGCAAACATCTTATCTTTAAACACGTACCGGACTGTCGTTACGCGTACTTCCATGCTTTCAGTATCATGAATGAGAACCTGGAATAGTTTGAAAAAATTTTGAGTGGAATCTTGGAATCCTTCGATGACGGTTTCGAGCACGGTGAACAGGATGTATACGCCAACCTCGCGCTGAGCGACCTGCGGGGACGAACATGCTTCATTGAGCCAAATGAGCAGCCCTGGCCACGTCCCCTCCTTGAGCTCGATAGACGCGATGGATGCGATAACTCGGGCAGCCGAGTGGCGGACCAATTTACTGCAAAAATATGGACATCAAACATTCACAGATGACCGCGATGCACGAATACGCACTTTGGTTCGGCGAGGATGAGTTTTGGTAACTCGCTCTTGATCTCCTCCCGCGCGGCTTGGGGGAGCTGGATCCAGAGATCGCCGCTTTTTTGTCTGACCCGTTTGCGGAGTTCGACCGCAGCCAATTGGCGAACCTTTTTACAAGACGATCGTCGTGAATCCAGAGATCAATCGACCAGAACTCACTGGTACTTCGGGAGAGCTTGCAAGTATTTGGGTGAGGGCAGATATACATGCGGGGTTTTTATAGTACTCGGTATTCAGCTGGGCGGTAGCCTACAGACAAGATATATCAGTCCGGTAAAAAAAAACGCGTTTGATCGAGCGATCTTACAGCCTTGAGCTGGGCCGTGTCATTGGAAGTGGACTGTACCAAAAGACTGTGCAGTCCCTGCACGTAGTTCTGTTTAAAATAGCATTTTTAGGTTAACAACAAGGGATGAAACAAGGAATGTACTTGCATCCATTACGCTCAGGTGAAGAAGGAAGAAGGGCAAGAAGAGGAGAGATTGAACCGATCGCACAACAAATTTTGGCTGGGTTTCAAAAAATTCCGTAATGATACCACCATGCGCTCGGCGATAGTAGTAACTTCAAGTTGTAGGTAGGCCCTAGGTCGTTACTAGTACTATTCTAAAGGTGAGATAGCCTGTTATTGATTTTGGCAGTGTGCAGATAGGGTCGCGATGATACTGGAACCTGTTCGCACAACTGATACTACCAGAGATTACTACGGCGATGCAAAGAGCTTTGATCCAACGTCGGATGCAGTCAAGATGCAGTCGTACAATCTACAGAGCAACCTGCCATATTTCTAGAATATTGACACAGCGTGAGTGGTTTCCCTGGATGGATTCAGCATCGCGACGAGGTATCAGTTGACATTGTACTTATTCCCAGGTGGGTCGGACTGTGGAGTCACAGTGCAAGATCTTCGGACAAGCGACGCAAGCGAGAGGCACCGCTTCGGCGTTTTCTCTCTCGCCTCCACCACGTCCCTCATCCGCCTTGCAGCGCACCCACCCACCACGCCCTGCCACCATTTCCCATTCCGGCTCCTAGGCCTCACAGCTCACCCCCACAGTCTGGGGTCCGGAGCGCGCGATCCTGACTTTCGGGTACACGCACCTGCGAGGTGTTCCCACCCACCCTCGCAGCTCACCATACCCGCCAACTCGGGCTCCCGTCCCGGGCCGGAGAGCGCTTTGCGCTTCGCCCGCCTACTCTCAACTCATTACCACCCTCCCTCGTAGCACACGGAGCGATGTCCAAAGACATCGGTACATGGATCCCATCAATAAGTTATTTAAACAACATAGTGCTCACGAAAATCATTGATTCTAGCCACCGCCTGGAGGAAACTAGACGGTGCAGAGATGCTGCTAATATCGGAATTCATCTCACTGACAATGATGATTTGAATAAAACCCAATGGAACGACACTGGGAACAAGATCATCATGTGTATTCTCTCAAAATTGATCACTTTCAGCGTTCTCATGGCGCCTATTCAGACTACGTGACCCAGGTGGTAGCACATGCTATGTGATCACGAGCAGAAAATAGGCACCAATCTGGGTACGTTGTACCCCTGATGATCCTGAACGTCTATAAAAGCGGCCTTTGGAGGAGGCTACAACTCTTTGTCTGCGAATTGCACCTCACAGGCTCATCCACGATGAAATATCTCGCCTCCTTTGCTTTGCTTTTGGCGGTAGCCCATGCTACCCCGGTCAAGCGTTCTGATCCTCTTGGAATCGACGTGTCAGACTACCAAACTGACATCGACTGGACCACCGTTGTCGACAACGGCATCCAGTTCGTATACATCAAGGCCACTGAAGGGACATGTTCGGTCATTCAACTCGTTTCTGTTTTCTCTGTGCTGAGATACGCTTAGCATACATCTCGTCCACCTTCAGCAGCCAATACATTGGTGCTACGGACGCTGGCCTCATCCGTGGACCCTACCATTTCGCACACCCTGACGAATCCACGGGTGCTGTTCAGGCAACATACTTCCTCGAGAACGGAGGTGAGAACGCATGTCCCTCGAATTGGTGTTATTGTTCATTCTCCGCTAGGTGGCTGGTCTGCAGATGGGATCACCCTCCCCGGAGCCATCGACCTCGAATGTCAGTGGCTCTTAACCCTCCTTGGTGATGGGTGCTTATTCGCAGACAGATAATCCTGACGGCAGCGAGTGCTATGGCTTGACTACTTCCGAGATGGTCTCCTGGATCGAGAGCTTTTCCAGCACTTATCATTCTTCCACCAGCCGGTAACGACATCCATGACATTCAGCTCGCGATCGAACAACTAATCTGACCACGTGTCCCATTCTTCATAGCTATCCAAGTAAGATCTATCCCCTGATTGATGTTGCTTCTCTCTTTCTGACACTCTGGTTGCAGTCATCTATACTACGACCGATTGGTGGACCACTTGTACGGGCAACAGCGCATCCTTTGGCGCCAACAACCCACTGTGGATTGCAGACTTTGCTTCTGAGATTGGCACCCTTCCTGCTGGATGGGAATACACATCATTCTGGCAGTACGCTGACTCGGGCACGAACCCTGGTGATGCCGACCTCTGGAACGGTGACTACACTAGTCTGCAGAGGTATGGTCCTCATTCAGATTCGAATGGGACACACGCTCATTGGTTCACAGTATGGCCTACGGTTACGCAGTCTAAGGGTTTAACATAATGATGAATCTATTTATGTATTTATGTAGTTGTATGGCAAGTTGTTGTTTCGTTGTATGCAAAGTCATTTATGTGGTTTCGCAGCTGAGAGAAGAAGAAGGAATTCGGCCACGTATTACAGACTCATCAAAGTGATGGCACATCTCAGTTGTAGGTTCGGATTCTTCTGAACCACCCGTAGTTTCATACCCCCATATCTATTATCGGGCCCAGCCCTAGTTTCACAATAGATTACACTGACTCTTGTGAGTGAAAATGGTAGATAGCAATGGATGTTGCTGACATCGGAATTT
>JBBPOL010000781.1:0-10408 GCA_038091435.1 Leccinum variabile | reverse complement strand
TTGCATACAACGTGCGAGGAGAGCGTCCTCTGTGAGAGCGATCTTGTCTGAGAGACGTCTGAGTGCGAGGGAGAGTTCGTGGACCTGTTGTACTGCTGGGTTCGGGGGTTCGTCTGGGTGAGAGCGAAGAAGGTGTAATTCGTGAGAGAGACGGGCGTTTTCCTGTTCGAGTTGGGTTGAGTGATCTCGGAGACGAGAAGCGTCGAGCGAGCAGCGCTGTAGTCTGACAGCCGAAGCTTGTGCCTCGCTCTGGGTTGTATTTAGTAGATAATACCATGTTGATAGTAATAAAATTTACCTGGAATTGAGCAGCCGAGTGTCTGAGACTTGCGATTTCGAGCAAGATTGGGTGTGACATTTGACTGCGATGACCCCCGTCGAGTACGTCGTATGGTCACGTCGACCTTCCAATCCATTCACCGCACCTGCTATCATCATATCCTCACGTGCTTGTCCACCAGAAGATGTCCTGAAAAATGCTCTCCCTCTGCCCTCACCTGACTCTGACACTGAACAAGAACTACCTGAACATGAGTCAACACCAGAGCCTACTACCATCCCTGCTACTCTCAAACCTGACTCTGCGCCGACCTCGCCTGACCCCGAGTCAACACCGCCGACGTCCGCCCTCGCCTCGCCAGTGTCTACGAACACCTCTATCTCTGAACAGGAACGTGTTCCTGCTATACCCTTAAAACCTTCCTGGGCTTCTCTTTTCCATTCAGACTCTTCCAAACCAAACACTCTCCCGACCTCTGCTATCATCGGTTTCTCCATCCCTGCACCTCCACCAGTTCCCGTCCTTCCACAGCTATTAGCCCTTCTCACATCCCCCACATCCACCCACTCCCTCCTCAAAATACACCCACGCGGCATCGTCAACACCGGAAATCTCTGTTTCGCCAACGCAGTCCTCCAGGTACTCATATACTGTCCCCCCTTCTGGCGCCTCTTCCACGATCTCGCTGCCTTCATCGATACCCCTTCAGTCGCTGACAGCAACACCCCACTCGTCGATGCCACAGTCAGGTTTCTCAAAGACTTTATCCCTCCAGAACCAAAGGGCAAGCGCTATGCCGACGATCAGGACGACGCCATGAGCTCGTTTATCCCCACCTACGTCTACGATGCTCTCAGGGAAAAGAAACGCTTCGATCACATGCGAGTCAGTCTCCTCTCTCCCTCTTTTCTTCTGTCACTCCATCTTGCATCATCAGGGCGGTCACCAAGAGGACGCAGAGGAATTCTTGGGTTTTTACTTGGACACCCTCGAAGAGGAACTTCTCTCCATATCGTCCTCGCTCACCCCAAAAACTGACTCGTCAACTCAACCACAAAACGGCCATGCAGGCCACCACGAGGAAGGTCAATGGCTCCAAGTAGGTAAACGTAACCGCATGGCCGTCACGCGCACCGTGAGTGATTCGATAACGAGGCATTACCCGAAATAACGCATTATCGCAGGCCCAGTCCACCGAATCGCCGATCACCCGCATGTTTGGCGGCAAATTCCGTTCGACCTTGCGCGTCCCTCATCAAAAAGACTCGGCTCTGGTCGAAGATTGGCGGTCGTTGCAGTTGGACATTCAGGTGAGTGCACTGTTCGATGGTAACGATAAGGATACATCTTTTGTTGGGCAGCGCGAACAAATTCACACGATCAAGGACGCGCTGGCGTACATTTCCTCTCCCCAGCCTGTCCAAGTGACCTCGGTCACCCGGCCAGGTGCGACGCTGGACGCGACCCAGACCGTGCACATCGAGTCACTCCCCCCAATTTTGGTACTCCATCTCAAGCGGTTCTTGTACGACGCGAGCGCGGGCGGGGTCGCCAAGGTCGCCAAGCAGGTATCCTTTGAGCCCGAGTTGAACATTCCAAATGGTGAGCGATATCTTCTTCATCTCTGTATGTGTCTCTTATGGTGCGACAGAGATCATGACTCCCGGGAAAAAGTTGTACGGGACGCGGTTCAAATTGTTTGGCGGTGAGCAGTCCCCATACGATGCGCGTTCGTGGCTGATCGTCGCGCATACACAGTACTCTATCATCACGGACTATCGGCCTCTGGCGGACACTACACCATCGACGTCTTGCATCCAAATATCGACAATGCCACGGGTACCACAGCGAAACCACGGGAAGGATGGATACGGATAGACGACGAGTTGGTATCGGACGTGAGACCAGAAGACGTGTTTGGGACACCGGAGCGGGACGATCGCTGTGCGTACTTGTTGTTTTACAGGCGGGTTGGAGCGGTAGGGGGCAGGAGTTGATCGTGGCGGGAGGTCTTTTCTTTTACCGTGCTGTGTTGTTCTTGCTCGTTCTTTTATCGACGCCTGAGGCTATTTTTGAGTTCATTCGTTCCGGGTCTCTTGGTCAAATCAAACGTGGAACAGATGCGGGGCACTTCGGTGACCGGCCGGGGGAGGGGGGTCCGTGGACCAACGTTAACAATCAGACTAGCCTAGAGTCTCCAATTCTCTAGCGACCCGTCAACATTGCAGTCAATAATATGTCAATTACATAATTTGCAACCAAGTATGTACTCTGGCACTGTATAGTGTCTCCCACGAGTATTACACAGCCACACCCGTATTTGAGTATGAAAGTTCGTCAGTCGGGTTAGTGGTAACCCCCTGACCGTCGAGGGCTTTGGGCAGGGCTCGAGACCGCCACCCATCTCCGCCCCCTTGCTCAGTTCAATTCCCATGCTATCCCGAACCTCGGATATTTCGGACAAATGTGGTCTCCGTAAGTCCGAATGCTCCGAGTCTCGACCACTGCCACCCGACCGGAAGGGGATGTCGGAAGTAGATGATTTGGATCGATCGACGTGTGGCACTTGTCTCTTCCTCTCTCGCCCTCACTGCGTTCCACAGTTACTTCGACAATACGCTCAAGCTTAGAATCTAGATATGGATATGAACTCGAACTCGAACTCAGAGGCAAACCAGGTCGGCGATTTTGAAAACATCCAAGAGAAATTCGGCCGCTTCAGGATCCTTATCATTGGGCGGGCGAACTCTGGCAAGACGACCATTCTCCGCGCGATCTGTAACACTACCGAAAACCCGGTGGTCTATGATGGAAAGGGCAACAAGGTGTGTGCTTGTTTTAATACGTATGGATGACTGACCTACCAAACCGTGCGACCAGATTGATTTGACAAAGGTCGAGGGATCCAGGGGGGTGAGTATCACTTGTAACATGCTGGGATACTGGGATTCGGACTCGACGAGCTTGTTTACAAATACACGCTAGCGCGGGGAACACGACATCGAGAATGAGTTGATCTTCGAGAGCAATGACAAATTCGTCTTCCATGACTCCCGGGGCTTCGAGGCCGGTTCCGTAGATGAATTCGAACGGCTGAAGAAGTTCATTGCTGATCGTGCAAATATCACATTGCTCAAGAAACGGATTCATGCCATCTGGTAATAGCTTGATCTGTGTGGGAAATCGTACTTATTGACTAGTTGCTACTCTGTATAGGTACTGTATCCCAATGGATAAATTGAATCGGGCAATCGAACGCTCTGAGGAGATGTTTTTCAATGAGTGTGACACAAAAAATGGTGGGCTCATTTTTGACAAGACTTTGTTCTCGAAGTTCACAGCTTGGCCAGTACCTGTTGTCGTGTTGTTCACCAAGTTTGATGCCTTGCTGGCTGTAGCCATGAGCGCACTATCTCAGGGTAATGCTCGAAAGCTGCCAGTCCACGAGAGGATATCAAAGGCACACGAGCTCACGGATGGGATTTTCAATAATGCTAATGTATGGAGTCGTCTCTCTGAACTGAAGTATGCACCAAAATATAGTGTTTGCATTGGAGGTAATATTCTCTTTTACAATAAAATGATTCCACTCACAGAATTTGCTTGGATGAAAGGGATGCACAACTCGAAGGAGGGATCATGTAACATGTTGCTGGAAACTACAGCTGGAGCTCTGAATAAGGCTTTGCAGATGTTATTTGTTACTGCCCAAGAAACAAATATAGCATTGTGTATCAGATATGCAGTTCAAGAGTGAGTACCAAAAATTGTATATTCATCAAAGGGCCAAAGGCTAATGGTACCATTCTAAAAAGTATAATATTTGACATTGACAAGCTGCATCAATCAGCACTTCCCATGCACAGCTTGGATATTATAGATTCCAAAAATCTGGCAAGATGGTTTCCACACTTTTGGGTAAGATGAAGCTTTCATATGAATTACCTCATATACAAAATTTGAATGTGTGCTAATTATTTTTATACACTTATGGAACTATAGAGAGTGAGTTGCAATTGCTGTAAATGTGTATGCATTGCTTCAACTAATATCATGTCATTCTCCTTTGGAAATGACAGCACGTGAGTTATGCATTGTGAAATGTGCTTCCAAGAAAGTGGTGATGCTGATGCCATGTCTAATGATTCTGCATGGGAAATAACAGGAAGTAAGTTGTGCATTGTGGAATATGCCTGAAAGTGATAATGCTGATGATGCCCCATGTCCATTTATTCTGCTCTGAAAATGACAGGCAGTGAGTTGTGCATTGTGGAATGTGCCAGAGAGCAGCAATGCTAATGATATCATGTCCAATTATTCTGCCCTGGAAATGTCAGAACGTGAGTGTACATTGTGGAATGTGCCACTCAGTGGTAATGCTGATGATGCCATGTGCAATAATTCTGCTCTGTAAATGATAGAGAGTGCAGTGAGTTGTGCATTGTGGAATGTGCCAGAGGCCCAGAGAGTAGTGATGCTGATGATGTCATGTCTATTGATTCTGCTCTGTAAATGACAGGATGTGAGTTGTGCAATGGGGAATGTGCCAGAGAGTGGCAATACTGATGATGTCACATCCATCTATTCTGCTTTGGAAATGACAGGAAGTGAGTTGTGCATTGTGGAATGTGCCAGAGAGTGGTGATGCTGATGATGCCATGTCCATTTATTCTGCTCTGGAAATGACAGTGGGTGAGTTGTGCATTGTGGAATGTGCCAGAGAGTAGTGATACTGATGATGCCATGTCCATGTATTCTGCTCTGGAAATGATAGAGAGTGAGTTGTGCATTGTGGAATGTGCCATATAGTGGTGATGCTGATGATGTCACATCCATTTATTCTGCTCTGGAAATGACAGCAAGTGAGTTGTGCATTGTGGAATGTGCCAGAGAGTAGTGATACTGATGATGCCATGTCCATGTATTCTGCTCTGGAAATGATAGAGAGTGAGTTGTGCATTGTGGAATGTGCCATACAGTGGTGATGCTGATGATGTCACATCCATTTATTCTGCTCTGGAAATGACAGCAAGTGAGTTGTGCATTGTGGAATGTGCCAGAGAGTGGTGATGCTGATGATGTCACATCCATTTATTCTGCTCTGGAAATGACAGTGGGTGAGTTGTGCATTGTGGAATGTGCCAGAGAGTAGTGATACTGATGATGCCATGTCAATGTATTCTGCTCTGGAAATGATAGAGAGTGAGTCGTGCATTGTGGAATGTGCCAGAGAGTAGTGATACTGATGATGCCATGTCCATGTATTCTGCTCTGGAAATGATAGAGAGTGAGTTGTGCATTGTGGAATGTGTAATGTGCCAGCCAGTGGTGATGCTGATGATGCTATATCTATTTATTCTGCTCTGGAAATGACAGGATGTGAGTTGTGCATTGTGAAATGTGCCAGAGAGTGGTGATACTGATGATGTCACATCCATTCATTGTGCTCTGGGAATGACAGGAAGTGAGTTGTGCATTGTGGAATGTGCCAGAGAGTGGTGATGCTGATGATGGCATATCCATTTATTGCTCTTCACATGACAGGAAGTCAGTTGTCCATTGTTCAATGTGCTATAAAGGATGACCCTCAGCATTTGATATTCATTTATCCATTTATCTGATTCCTCACATAGTTTGTAAGTTTCCAATGTGATCTAATTTCAATAACAGTGATGGTAACATTACTTTTTTTGGATTTTGCACAACAGGATGTGTGTTTTAGATACTTTGATATTTTATCACAAAATGATTGATCACTTTTTTTTTCCTTTTTTCCTTTCCAGAAGGTATATAGTTTTGTGTTATTAATTTATCACCACCATTGATATATATTTTCATCTCATGTTCATTTCAATTCATACAGCTTGTGAGCTTTCTAGTATTATAAAAGAACATATTCATAATATTGATATCCTTTCATTTGATTCATTACAGCTTGTAAGTGATTTATTACAAGGACAGTGATTGTAATATACTAACTATCCATTTTGGACAATTATAGGAGGTATATTTATATCACTCAATATGGTGAAGTATTATTCTACTCATGCATACATTTTGGATTTTTTTTACAGCTCGTATGTAGTATATTATTTATTCATTATTCACTTTTTTTATTGACCTTTGACTTCTTAATTTTAAGGCTGTAAGTTGTTGCATTTGCATTTTTTGCAGCATATATTTACATCATTATGTCATATATATCAGGATGTATGTTCTGCATTACTATTTGTGATCACATATTCATATTGATATCATTTTATATCAATTTCAGATTGTAAGTATTGGTTGTATAAATTGTTGATTGTACACATTAAAATTTGATCCCACCTGCCTTTTACTTACAGACAGTGAATTTGTTTTTATGATGTCCTGGTTTATTTTAATGCAATTTTTATTTTCAGATTACTCTAAATGAAACAGTATGTGCATCAATTTTATCAAGTTTCGCTTATAACATTTTATTTTTCAGTCCAGTGATCTCCATACCAGTCAATCTTCCATTCTGATGCCTCATAGTATTGTGAATTCTTTATCAATTTCATTTTGCATTGCAATCCAATTGAATATCATAGATGAATATGGGTACATTGAAGCAAATTCTTTCAAGCACTATCGGTATGTGTAGAGTTTCTTTTCTAAATTTCTTTTGAGACACAAAATAAAATAAAACAAAATATGACATTGCTCTGTAGGTATATTGCTTGTTCTGGAGCATTCATTCTATCTTTACCATCAAAAAGATACTCAACCACTTCTATCTGCTGTTCAAAAGTACAAGGCATCAAACATATCCAAGAAGGTGAAATTAGCTGTAAAGGGGATTGTTGATCAGTATGGCAAAGCATCCCAAGAAGAGAAGATAGAGATGATTTTGAATGTTGTTCTTCAGAATCGGATGGGTGTGTTAAACATATATTTGATTTTTCATCTGATAACCCTGTATTCTCAGCAATTTAATGAACTCCCTTTGTGCCATGAAAGGAGTTGGTAAAGAACATCCAGTTGTTTGACAAAGAAAAGTAGATGCAAACAGCAAAGAAAAATAGTTGAAACAGCCAAGAATCTATAGAAATGTACTCAGTCATGTGCAATGCTGACATCATCATGCTGTTAGTTTCATGAATGAAACTTTTGAAAAAAAATATTGGGCAGAATCATTGACATCTCAATTTCAAGCACAGGCTGCAGCAGAAATATTATTATCATTTCTGTGAATTGGAAACTGGTGGCCACCAATGAAAGTGTTTTGTATATTGAGGCAACACTTTCATATTCCAAAATTCACATTGTAGTCCAATTGTAACCAATCAAAAGAGGTAAAACACTTCTAGCACCTATCATGGTACTTAAGCTACAGCCTTGATGGTTACAGTGAAACTGTGGTATGTATGTTTCAGTGGGAAAGATGAAAATGAGTCATGGAGGCTAAATATTGAAGAGGCACAAGGAGAACAAAAACAAAACATGGACAATGACTGTATGTACAATGAAAAGAAAAAAAACCTCAACCCCCGACTAAAAATCACCTGAACCTCAACCCTAAGTCTGGAACCACCGTAGTCTCCACACCTTTTTCTTTGGAACCGTCACGAAATTGTCTGCGTACCTCCTGCTTTCGCAGTGTTGGTACCGGCGGGCAACTCATCGGCAATGGGTGACCTGGGCATCCACTATGCTCCTTCTCAGCCATACGTTGACGCTACGCGCGGCCTCCGATCCTCAGTGGACACACGTCGCAGTCACATTGATAGGCGACGGCGCCGGACTCTGCGAACATGGAGGTGCGAGGCCGCCCGTCATCGTGCTCGCTGTGGTAGAAGGGGTTGTGGGAGGGGAAGCACCACCAGAAGTACGCGGAACTTCAGGACCCATCTTGGCAGAGTGCGCACGCATCTTTGAACGTTGACGAAACCTCTTCTGCCGCAGTCAGTCCCACCACACACCTACATCAACGAAGAAACACTAACCCGCCTCGACTGTCTTCCGGTCCTCCACCCTCCTCTCAGCCTCCTGCTCTTCCTTCCGCTTCCTCTTTTCCTCCTCCATTTTTTCTGCATAAGCAGCCCTCCTACTCTCCTACTCTCCTTCCTCCTTCTCCGCCACCGCCTGTTGTCTCTCATATTCCTCCTTGCACAGCCAACAATGTCCTTCGGTGCACTCTATAGTCGCCCTGCATTCGGCTCAACCGCTTCTTGGTCATCACAGCCTGGAGGTGCGCCTCTAGATTGTTCTCTATTCGTGCTTTTTCAGCGTGTCAAAGGTTTCGCGGCCGATGTAGCCTTGCACGAGCAGCAGGCGCTCACCTTTGCGGTACGCCCGCTCGATGTGGTCAATCCGCAAAACACGTTCATGTCTTTTTTCTCTCCTTTCCAGCTGCTCGAATTCGATCTGTCCTTGCTCAAGTCCTCCGTATCCTGGACAAGGTATCAATGATAGAGGGAACGACAAAGGACCGGGACGGACCACGATCGACACCGTGAGCCCGCCGCACTTCATCAAGTGCTTCTTGGTCTCCACCATCCTGATCGATTCAATCTCCCGTCTTGCGTGGTCGATCTCTTTGGCATCTTCCTGTTCTTTTTGCTCCTCGATCAGCTTGGCGCGCCTGAGTTCCGTGTGGCAGGACGCCTCCTCTTTTTCCTTTTCTTTGCGTACGCTCAGCTCCGAGAAGAGCTGGGTGCGTGCGATGAGCGCTTTGCGCAAAGAGAGTGCGCGCCGTTCGGCGTTGGCTGCAGCGACAATTTTTGGCGAACTGGGCAGACTGGCGCATGACTTGCTCATTGGGGGAGCACCGGCTCCGGGTGGGTCGATGACGCGCTCAGCGATGTATAGCGCCATTGCAAGGGTGCTCAAGTGGGTACACACGAGCTCGGCCAAGGACGGTTGGACTGTGATGGTGTCATACAGCGAGGGGCTGCTCGGACCGACCTGGGAGATGGCGGACTTGCCAGAGCGGACAAAGGGCAAGTCGATAAATGAGATGGTCTCTGTGACCTAGACGCGGAGTTCGCCACGGCGTGCGCAGCGCATTACCTAGGCTTCGACTTGTTCGGGGCCAAAGTCGTCGAGCGGCTTGACGAGGTCAAAGAGGGTGCTTACTTTGACGATGCTGTAGCCTGGGAGGAGGCGGGAGAGGAAGGAACAGTAGCCTGCATATGGAGAGTCGTTGACACAGAGTGATGAGGATATGGGCGCCGTTGATGCGCAAAGAGTGAGTGGGTCGAACGAATTCTCGAGAAAGCCGCAGATAATCTTGATCCGGGCTGGGGAGAGGCGGAGGACGTCTCTCGAAAGCTGGAAAACATGTGTGTGGGAGTGTTGATAAAGAGAAGGCGACTTTGAGGAGACTGGCGCGGCATAAGAGCGTGACGAGGAGAGACGGGGTATTTCTTCGTTGAATCTACCACCATATGTTGATGGCCGTGGGCCTGGTGGGCATACTTCGGTCGTCAATGGACGCGACACAATCAAAAAAGCGCCAGCGAGTCGCATCATCGTGACATAAAAAATGCACTCGCTCTGCCCTCGCCTCACCCGACGTGGCAGGTGTCTACAAACACCTCCATCTCTGAACAAGAACGTGTTCCTGCTATACCCAAACCTTCATGGGCTTCTCTCTTCCACAAACCAAACACTCTCCCGACCTCTGCCATCATCGGCTTCTCCATCCCTGCACCTCCAACAGTCCCAGCTATTAGCCCTCCTCACATCCCCCACATCCACCCACGCGGCATCGTCAACACCGGAAATCTCTGTTTCGCCAACGCAGTCCTCCAGGTACTCATATACTGTCCCCCATTCTAGCGCCTCTTCCACGATCTTGCCGCCTTCATCGATACCCCTTCAGTCACTGACAGCAACACACCACTCATCCATGCCACAGTCAGGTTCCTCAAAGATTTTATCCCTCCAGAACCAAAGGGCAAGCGCTATGCCGACGATCAAGATGACGCCATGAGTTCGTTTATCCCTACCTACGTCTACGATGCGCTCAGGGAAAAGAAACGCTTCGATCACATGCGAGTCAGTCTCATCTCTCTCTTTTCTTCTTTTACTCCATCTTGCATCATCAGGGCGGTCACCAAGAGGACGCAGAGGAATTCTTGGGCTTTTACTTGGACACCC
>JBBPOL010000780.1:0-10412 GCA_038091435.1 Leccinum variabile | reverse complement strand
ACCCTTTTCTGTCCCGCCTGGAAGGTCACTTAACAGCGGAGCCATGAAGTAACCGCCTGGGGTGCTGCTGACGACGGTGATGCGGGCCTGTCGATGTCGTTAGGCCAATTGTTCGGGGCCTCTGAGACGAACGATTTTCTTGGTTTTGGAAGTGGACTCGGGGTGGCCGTCGATGGTCACCGGCCTGGGCGGATGTGACGGGCGTCTGGGCATAGCCGCATAGCGACGAATCAAACATCTCGTCTTGCAACGGTCGTGCAACAGAGGTGATACATCTGGTTGGTCACCAAAGGAAAAGGAAAGGCAGTCGGAAAGCGAATAACCAAAACAAAACATCAGATACCCTTGTCCGCCAAAAATCCCTCGATCGTCACCCATAACTCCTTTGTAAGCTCTTTGCTGTTGCCTGGCTGTGCCAATTTCCGTACTTCTTCCATAGGGAATAAGGTATACGCCCTCGTACTTCTCTGAGTTCTGTAAAACCATAAGAGGATCCAGGTGCAAATACAGACGTGCAGCCTCCAGCGTCCGCGATACGGGGTATAAAAGGATAACCAGGAGCCACGAATCCCACGATGTCCTCTTCAATTGCGGCTTTGCATGATTAGGTGTTGAGGGTACCCAGGGTGAAGCGACATGACCGTGATACCGCCCATGACGACGATGACTTGACCAGACATTTAGTTCTCTACCCTGTATGATGAGTCCGTATCTTGGGATGAACCCACGTACATAGTAAACCGCCAACACACCAACCGTAATGACGAAGGATGAACGGTCAGGTCAACAAATTCTACGTCAGGTCCTAGATCTGATACATTCTCTTGAATGCGGGATTACAAAAAAAAACGTTTCGAGTGCCTGGGACTGCGAGCACTGGTGAGAAGGCTCCATCCCCCGATCCTGTGATGAAGTACTTGGCAACATCACACGCCCTGACGACGAGGCGCACATTTCATTCAGCGTTCGCTCGCAGCGCCGGGCACCAGACTAGTACTCTGTCATTAATTAATAGGTCTCGTGTTCTGGTTGGGTAATCTACCGGCGCGAATCGACTTCACTTTATGTTAATTTGCGGTCACCCACTGGAACAGTAGGCGATAACAATCGTCTCTTGTTGAGAACACCGAAAGGGGATGCTGGTTTGAGCCAATGTTCATTAATGCATTGCATCAGTTTCAAGAAAATGACAATACTATGCCACTGATATAATGCATAGGGTATCAGATATCCTTGTCTGCCAAGAATCCCTCAATTGTCGCCCATAACTCCTTTGCAAGTTCTTCGCTATTGCCTGGCTGTACCAGTTTCTCGACCTTGCCAAGAGGAATAAGGTATGCACCCTTATATTTCTGCGGGTCCTGGGCGACCTCAGACGATCCGGAGGCGAACGCAGACGTGCAACCTCCGACGTCGGGACTAACGAAGAAGGGGTATGTGATTATGTCCACGAGCCACGATATCCTCTTCAGTTGTGGCTTGCGCGAAAAGGTATTGACAGCGCCGGGGTGGAGTGACATGACCGTGATGGGTGACCCTTCCGCGACCAGTTTGCGTTGGAGCTCAGACGCGTAGAGAACATTGGCGAGTTTCGAGTATGCTTCGAAAGCAAGATGCAAATCAATAATGGTCGACATACAAGAACTCTCTGTGACTCACTATAGCGGGCGAATCGCGACGAGATGGCGCTCTTGAATTCGTTGTTGAAGTCATCGAGGTTGCGGAAACGAGGCTTTCCAGGAACCAACTTGTATCCTTCCGAACTAACCTGGAAGCAAGTCACCATCAAGAGTAACTATATTCCAAGAACTTTGCATACCACCACGATGCGGACATCGGGATTTGGTTGAGCTGCCGTCTGGTTTAAGACGGGCATCAATTCCCGGGTCAAAACAAATGGACTTATTACGCTGTAGTTCGACGTGAGTGCACGGCTCGAGCAACTGTAGGGATGTCCTCTGCGTACTTGACGATGAAAACCATATCCACGCCTTCAAAGCGGTCAACCGACCGGATCGAAGGCAGTGTTTGGGCGACTTACCATCAGGAGTCAATTCGCGCCCTTCGACAAGACTAGAGCGGAGTCTGTTATCCTGCGCACGAAAAATGACATATACTCGTACAGTGCAGCGTTGTGAACTGAACCAACTCAGCAATCTACGATGCCAAAACAACGTACGACGGCTTACCAAGAACGTCCAAGCGTTTCTCTTTGCTCATAAATTCCTGGGCTGTCTTTTTCGCGTTCCGTGGATCGGCCAAGTCTAGCTCGAGCCAGATGACCTCGCCGTTGCCTGGACCAAGTCCTTCCTGTTTCATCTTCGCGATGGCAGCTTCTGCCCTGGCCTTACTACGAGCAGCCATGTAAACCTTTGCGCCCTTGCGCGCGAGGTGTTTCACGGTGGCATACCCGATTCCGGCGCTGGGAGAATGTGATATAAGTAAATGATTAGAGCATCAAATGAGCGCCTACGCACTTTCCGCCAGTCACGATAATGACTTTACCAGACAAGTCCGGCAAGTCGGAGAGTGGGTTGAACTTGGACTTGGAAAAAAGACTCAACATGTGAAAACTTTAGTAGCTGAGACCGGATTGTGACGATACGGCTTAGTCATGGACGATTAGTTAGTCGAGTCAGTAACTTGGCCTGTGCGCAGAGCGGCTCGATGTCTAGTAGTAGTAGTGGGGTGGCCGAAATGGGAGATCAAGGATCCCTATCCGTGGGAACTCGTACTCCTTTGACGTCACGGATGTTCAAAAAGAACGCAAAAATGCATGTCGAGTGAAAAAAGGGTCTGTGAAACTCGTTCCCTGGTTTTACTTCTCATAACGTCTCCTCGTCCTTGGACATTGAGTCCTGAAATCCTGACTGTTGAGCGCTATGTACACGACGGGGCATTCACTCTTCGTGGATCGCAGCAGCGAGCGGGCTCGGCTACTGTGGGCTGCCGTGGCACCCACTCCCAGGAGCGGGGACTTGAGAACTTACTAGAAATCGGCGTGACGTTCATGATTGTTGGCTTCCGTCGCTGCAGCCAACCCTGGACGTGCCCGCGAAGTGGTATCCGTAGAGACGGACAAACGAGTCTTTTTTTCGTGTGCTTTCTTATTCTTTTCTTTTCTTTTCTTTTCTTCGGACAGAAATCGCCCCGTGCAGCAGCCCACCGGAGCCGGGAGTCTCGCTCGGATGCCATATGAAAGAAATGGGAAAGGGCCGCCAGGGTCAACACCTCACCGACGGCATACACATCGGACAACTGTCTCCGACGACATTGGACGCCCACCCGTTCCGTGATGACGGTCATCCCAAGTCGTTCCAAGGGGCTCCGTTTCCCCACCGTCCAGTGCGATCTAGTCCAAGTTCAAAAGGTCAGTGATATCACTTACGCACTGCTCCAATCGACACACTAGGCAAACGGAATAACACGATGGCACGAACTACGATGGGTCCTTCCGAGGCCCCCGCCTTCGTGTTACGCCGTTACTAGCTCGATCGAACCACTGCACTCCTCAAAGGCTCTGCGGCGTCACCGGGCGTGGATTTCCGACCTGCAAGATGTGCTTTCTTAGACTTGCCCAGATACGTCGTGGCCTGCTGTCGCTCCGCCGAACGTCCACACGCAATTCATCGGCAGGGGAAGGAAATTCAAACAATCCGAGAGCAAGCCCAAATCCATACGCGGCAACGACTCGAGAGCCGATCTTCGGCCGTCACGAGTTGAATTCGATGCCAGTGTATGTATCGACGGTGTGGCGTCTAAGTCGGAGGTGATGGCGGTGGCTAGTAATTTGGCTGCCCACACGAGCAGAGCAATCGGGTATTTTGCTCGTCATGCTGAATGTGACGCAGAGGATATCCCGATACAACGCTGTAACACAAGCAGGAGGAGTTAGGAAGTCAACGAACCCTTTTCTGCCCCGCCTGGAAGCTCACCATGAAATAACCGCCTGGGATGCCGCTGACGGTGATGCGGGCGTCGTTGTGCCAATTGTTCGGAGTCAGATGAACGATTTTCTTGGTTTTGGAAGTGGATTTAGGGTGGCCGTCGATGGTCACCGGCTCGGGCGGATGTGACGCGCGTCTGGGCATAGCCGCATAGCGACGAATCAAACATCTCGTCCAACATCCCCGGACCCTTGCAACGGGTCGTGCAACAGAGGTGATACATCTGGTTGGCCACCAAAGTAAAAGAAAAGGTAGTCGGAAAGTGAATAACTAAAACAAAACATTAGATATCCTTGTCCGCCAAAAATCCAATCGTCACCCATACTAACTCCTTTGTAAGTTCTTCGCTGCTGCCTGGCTGCGTCCATTTCCGTACTTCTTCCATAGGAAACAAGGTATACACCCTCGTACTTTTCCGAGTTCTGTAAAACCATAAGAGGATCCGGCTGCAAATACAGACGCGCAGCCTCCAGCGTCTGCGATACTGGGTATAAAAGGATATCCAGGAGCCACGATGTTCTCTTCAGTTGCGGCTTTGCGCGGATAGGTGTTGACGGTACCCAGGGTGAAGCGACATGACCGTGATATTGCCCGTGACGAGGATGACTTGACCATATCATATTTAATTCTCTACCCTGTATGATGAATCCGTAACTTGGGATGAACTCACGTATATAGTAAACCGCCAACACACCAACCGTAAAGACGAAGGATGAACGGACAGTCAACAAATTCTACGTCAGGTCCTATGTAGATCTGATGCATTCTCTTGAATTCAGGATTACAAAAAAACGTTCCGAGTGCCTCTCGATTCGATCAACGTTGCGTGCCCAGCGAGCCGAATGGTTCAAGTTGTGGCTGGGACTGCGAGCACTGGTGAGAACGCTCCATCCCCTGATAGTCACGGAATTGGATGCATCAATACTTGGGCAACATCACATGCATGACGACGAAGTGAACAAAATTTTCGTTCAACGTTCGCTCGCAGCACCGGGCACCCGACTACTCTGTCATCAATTACGTCTCGTGTTCTGGTTGAATAATCTGACCAGCGCGAATCGACTTCACTATGTGCTAAATTGCGGTCCCCCAGTAGGCGAGCAACCGTCTCTTGTTGAGCAATTAGTTCCATCAAAAGGGGATACTGGTTTAATGTTCATTAATGCATTGTATCAGTTTCAAGAAAATGACAATACTACGCCACAAATAAAATGCATAGGGTATCAGATATCCTTGTCTGCCAAGAATCCCTCAATTGTCGCCCATAACTCCTTTGCAAGTTCTTCGTCATTGCCTGGTTGCACCAGTTCCTCGACCTTGCCAAGAGGAATAAGGTACGCGCCTTTATATTTCTGCGGGTTCTGAGCAACCTCAGACGATCCAGAGGCGAACGCAGACGTGCAACTCCCAACGTCGGGACTAACGAAGAAGGGGTATGTGAGAATTTCCACGAGCCATGATATCCTCTTCAGTTGTGGCTTGCGCGAAAAGGTATTGACAGCGCCAGGGTGGAGTGTCATGACCGTGATGGGTGACCCTTCCGCGACCAGTTTGCGTTGGAGCTCAGATGCGTAGAGAACATTGGCGAGTTTCGAGTAATCTTCGAAAGCAAGATGCGAATCAATAATGGTCGACATACAAGAACTCTCTGTGACTCACTATAGCGGGCGAATCGCGACGAGATGCCAGTGGTGCTCTTGAATTCGCTGTTGAAGTCATCGAGGTTGCGGAAACGAGGCTTTCCAGGAACAAACTTGTATCCTCCCGAAGTAACCTGGAAGACCAAGTCACCATCAATAGTAACTATGCCAAGAACTTGCGACATACCACCACGATGCGGACATCGGGATTTGGTTGAGCTGCCGTCTGGTTTAAGACGGGCATCAATTCCCGGGTCAAAACAAATGGACTTATTACGCTATAGTTCGACGTGAGTGCACGGCTCGAGCAACTGTAGGGACATCCTCTGCGTACTTGACGATGAAAACCATATTCACGCCTTCAAGGCGGTCAACCGACCGAATCGAAACCAGTGGTTGGGCGACTTACCATCAGGAGTCAATTCGCATCCTTCGAGAAAGCTAGAGCGGAGTTTGTTATCCTGCACACGAAAATGCCATATATATTCGTACAGTGCAGCATTGTGAACTGAACAGTGCGAGTACAACTCAGCGATCTACGGTGCTAAAACGACATATGTCGGCTTACCAAGGACGTCCAAGCGTTTCTCCTTGCTCATAAACTCCTGGGCTGCCTTTTTCGCGTTCCGTGGATCGGCCAAGTCTAGCTCGAGCCAGATGACCTCGCCGTTGCCTGGACCAAGTCCTTCCTGTTTCATCTTCGCGATGGCAGCTTCTGCCCTGGCCTTGCTACGAGCAGCCATGTAAACCTTTGCACCCTTGCGTGCGAGGTGTTTCACGGTGGCATACCCGATTCCGGCGCTGGGGAATGTTGATGTAAGTAAATGATGTATTAAAGCATCAAATGGGCACCCAGCGCTACGCACTTGCCGCCAGTCACGATGATGACTTTACCAGACAAGTCCGGCAAGTCGGAGAGTGGGTTGAACTTGGACTCGGAAAAAAGACTCAACATGGGAGAAAATGACGAGCTCGGGCATCTCGGGGACTTTATATCATGAGACCGGATGACCTTGAAATAGGTGATCCTATTTGGCACATACTTACACACCCCTTTCGTCTTCTCGATCCTGAACACACTGGACACCACCAGCATATATGCTACCACAGACCACGATGATATTTCCGTAGTGTTTCTCCATGGACTGTGCACAAACGCGAACGAAACTCTCAATAACACCGTGACACTGACAGATCCGACGCCTTCACAACTTTCCCACTACTACCAACACACCCTGTGGGCACTAATCTGAAGTTCCACATCTTCCACGTCGCGCTTGGTTTTCTGTAGACATGTCTTCGAGTGGTCCGGTGAGTTCTCAGCACCTTTTCGTTTTTCTGTCAACTCAATTTTTTTTACCGTTTTGGAGTTCATGAAGTCCTTCCTATGAGCATAACGTAGTATTCATTCGGACACGTTTCCCCACCCAGTGAGCACCTATCTCCTAAGCAAAGTATTTATAATTGCACAACCTTTCTAGCATCTGCGGGTTCTTTGCCATGGTTGCTTGCCCCCGCGCATATATGGGTCCGTGGGGTTTTCTATCTCCATTCCACGGGATATGAGGAGTCTCGTGGGTCTAAGTTGTCCGCACAGATTGCCGAGGAAGCGGCCTCTGGCGCTAGCGCTCGCCCAGCCAGTGAGAATGCTACTTCGCGAACTGAACGCCCAGCAATCCGGACTGGTGGGCACCCTTCGTGAAGAGGTGCACCTTGCAATGTTGTACATGAAGAGTGTTTGTGCTACGTGTATGCGAAGTTCTGAACGTGATTCCAGCGTTGCCATCCCTCGACTATTTGCCATTCCACTCACGCAATATTCGAGTGTCGCTTAGGATCCGGGACGGACTGACTACCTAGGTCCGCAGTCACGAACCTACATCTCTATGTTTTTGGACGATGATGCCTATGGGCAGGACAACACGGGGGACTAGAAAAAATCCTCTCGGAACTGCCATGGTAGAGACGCTGTCTCTGTTGACAAATGGAATGACCGCAGAATCGTTTCAGACAATCCTGCATAGAGCAACCTTGCTTTGCTTCGCTCGATCGCACTGCAAATGTTGTCTGGGTTGATACTAATGTGTGAGTAAGTTGATCTGTACCTCTTATTTGGCGTCTTACGTTGTTATTTGATCGCTTATCGTTCTTTTTCTAGGAGCTTGATAATGGCCGATCATTATTTGGTAGGGAGTGGTCGGAGATACATCACGATAACGTTGTGAAGACTGTCGAGACTCGCACATGCCTCCAAAACCTATCAGGCTATCCATGCGCCTATATGTACATCGCTTTTCACTAGCTTAGCTCCTCACAAAGGCAAGTATTATTACGGATCAATTACTCGTATTGGTGGACTCCTAAGTAGGATCAATAAAGACGTGTTGTCTGAGTGTAATATAAAAAACGAGGAAATACGAGTAAAAGTATGCTTGAAAGTAGGTACCAAAAAGACAAGATGACCAAGAGAGGGACGAACTGTTTGAATGCAAAGGAATGACACGAGATGCGAATGAAGGTGTTCTGAGACCGCTGAGGCCTGCCAACTCCGGCCACCTTTGGAGTTGGCGCAGGGACGACGTCCTGTGTTCCCTGTGTTCCTCACAGCATGTCCATCAAGGTCAAGTACTGGACGGCGCGGGTGTTTTCCCCCCTACCAGCTGCCTCCACACCGAGTTTGGCCAATCTGTCCGCGATTCCATTGTACACTCTTCCGATGTGCCAAAATTTGATCTCGAACTCTTGTGTGCGTTCTCGCTGCTCGACCTCCGCATCTAACCTAAGGAACAGATCAAGATTCGAGGGGCGCTTGCCGCCGGACTTCCGGAAGTTATTCCTCTACAAATAACGACACATCAGTTCGAATAACAAAAAGAACTGTGGCGCAAGTACGAACCTTCCAGCTAGGCAGCCACTCTGTCATTCCCAAGACGACATACTCAGAGTCTGTGGCAACGACTATCCTAATGCGGGACGAGTCATCGCGGGGCTTTCCTCGCGCAAAATCGTTCTCCATCCTCTCCTCCTCGTAATCACAAATCTTCTGCAGACCCACCAAGGCAGCGAGGAGTTCAGCGCGCTGATTGGTTCTGTGTCCACCGGGATCGAGCCTGTCGTCGACCGGGAAGGAAAACTGGGGGTTTCGTCACCCATTACGTTGCTCGTACTGTTCCCGAACGCGACGCCGATGCCCGCCACTGCCCCGACCATTCCGTTATTCGAGCAAGCACCGTCCACGTACACGAGTGGGGAATGGTGACACGTCTCGGATGGGTGTTGACAGCATTTAGTGTAGAAGTGACCACATCTGTCGCATGTTTCGATCAGCTCTTCGATGCCGAAGTAAGGGGTAAGGGATGAACAGGGTGTAAAGTGGCGGCCGGTCTCGGCGGGTTCGACGTGTGGCACCGTCATGAGCGTCAGCTTAATGAGTGGCAGAAGAAAGGTGCAAAAGAGAGAGACGGTTGAGATTCCGAGTCCGAGGATTCCTTTATACTGCCAAGTCTTACATTTATTCATTTCCCACACCACTTCCCGACAAATCGATACCTAACTTACAGCGATGATGACTTGCTCAAGGTATTGTCTATGCAAAACGGCGGCATGAATCATCTGGACAACAACTACTTCGCATGACGACGCGGTTGCGGTCAGCAATTCCCTGACTCAGTACTAGTGTATATCTTCGCCCCATCTTTTCTAACGGCACGGAAATTTATCGCATATAGTGTCCTCTCTTCAAAGGTTAAGACCTCATTACGCTATAGATATCCTTGGGATGCCCCCAGCTAGATGTACAACGCCTGGCCGCGATTGCGCAAGATTCTCAAACCCAAGGTAGTTCCAAGCCCTGGTTAATTTTCGAACAGATCTGTCAGCCGTTGAACAATGAAGATGGAATTCGAATCCCATTCAGCCGCCAACTCGCCGAAGCTGACCCGCTTTCTCCTGCACTGGTACCCATCGATTCAAATCAACCCAGAAATTTGACGCCAGAGCTGAACAACTGCGATGAGGATATTGATTTACAAGCCTGTTCGTTTTCTGATAGAAACACATCACTTGGCACAGGTCGAGTTACTGCCTACAACGCTCCTAGTCGATTCTGAGTTCGACTACGAAGAGGTTCGGGATTACTTCGTTGTTCCTTTTCTTCCGTGTTGACGCGGGGAAGCCACCCTCTCCTACGTCATCCGTTCATCGTGAGGGCGAGATTCCACTGCCTCTCTTATTGCATGCCATGTCCCAATCACGCGGTCCTCCATCCCATCCCATGCTTCCTCCCAGGAGGTAGATTCGGACTCGGAGAAGCATGACGATAATGTGCAATCGTCTCAAAGCCTTCTGGTGTTCAGAAAGTGGCTACCAACTAGGATGAAGAGTACCAGTGAACCTGCTGTCCATACCTCAATAGCAGTCGATCTTGTTCTGGGCAGGATGCCCCGAGCAGAGTAAATTTATTTGACCATTGCGGAAGGCCTGCGTCAAGCAAGTTTCAGACACGGGGTCGTTTGGAGGTAGCATAACTCGCGGGTTGACTCGTACAGAGGATATTGTGTCCGAACAACTACCATTTTCATACTAGAACCACGATATGTATTGACTCATCCTAAGCCGAAACGCCCAAATTTGCATCTCTTCTGACACCGCTCGGCGCTAGCTTCGTCATGCGAGTTAGCACCAGCGCAGTGAGGCGCTGCCAGAGCATCATCGGCAAACGAGCCTTCTCCAGCACCGACCTCACTCCCCCAGCGTCGGACTCGGACCAGCAGCCGCTCGCAGGAACCGTCCCCACCCACCGCCTGTACGCCTTCCTACACACCCT
>JBBPOL010000779.1:0-10415 GCA_038091435.1 Leccinum variabile | reverse complement strand
CGACACTTGACACTCGTGATCGGTTACCTTGGTTCGCATATAAATGAGTCCTGGCATTTCATGCTACAGACCACGTAAATAAGTGCCATCGCGATGCGGTGATTAGGGCCAACCTCTGCGATCTCAATCTCCTTGCGACCAAAGGCGGCAAGGGAGATATCTAAGGGCAGCTGTCAGCCGTCAACTCGCTCATCGCGGATGGCGCCCTGTGCATACCTGCGACTTTGTAGGACATGTCTGGAGAGAGTTCTTGGGGAGGTGATGAGGGAAGATGAAGAAAAGCGAGTAAAAATCTCAGCGATTTCGACGCCACTTTTTATTGCTCAACCCACGTGGCTTCCGTGGGAACCTTATCCGTGCGCTTGAGAGCCAGCTGCGCAACTGTCGCTACAGTGCTTACTATCGCCCACGCCCCCATCAACCTTATCGAACGACATACCGGTGCTGGACAGTGTATATGCAGTTTATGTCCAAGAATGGCCGAGACAACATCTCGGAACCTGACTATAAATGCCAGTTGTTCGAGATAGGTGCGTCCGTCCTAATGCGAAATGTCACACACCACCGATTGTGTGGGGATCGCGCAGTCCAGTATTCCTGCGAGCCTGAGAAGGTCTCGAATGGAGAAATTCGTACCCACTGCTTCCCGTTCTCACGTATCTTCCGAATGTTCGTTTGCCTTCTGTCTTTGGGTCTGGAACGCACTCAACGACCGCGGTGCCAGGTGTCCTGGCCGGCCCGCTGTGGAGATCACTAGGTACATTACCATAGACGCGAAGACGGGCGAGATCGAGATACCAGATGTAGCCAGGTTCGTCCTCCGTCCCTTCCCGACTGGCGAGTCGTAGAAGAATAACGACCCCATGATGGAACAGCGCCCTCGTCAAAGGAAAGCCTTGGCGAGATATCCATTTGAATACCGAGTCAGAGCCATGATAACAACAAAACGAAACTTTGGGAAAAAAAAAGTGTGACTCCACGTCTCCGCGGTGTGTGGGTGGTCGCGAGAGAGAGATGTTTTGATTGGATACGCACGTTTCACTAAAACACGACGTCCCCGAGGCAGCTTAACCCCGGAGTTCCTGTTTCTGATGTCTATCTATAGATTTGAAGCTGAGCGATGGAATCTTGGGAAGATGATTGGCCTGGCGAGAGTCGGGCCATGATCTGGGGGTCAGGTGGGCGGGTGCGGCACTTATTGCCACGGAGACTTGACCTGGCGACGAGTGAGTACGTAACAAGCCTAGTTGCTCAATTTCACCATGGTCACGTATATCGAACGCCGTCTGATCAGCCCGGATCGCCGCGCTCGTCTTCCGCGATCCACGGCAGCGCAGTATATGTAACGTTTCTGATTCCGAAACGGCTGTGTGACGTGTACGATCTTGTGTCGCCTCGTGTCTCGGCTAGTGCAGGCTGTGCGCAACCATCGCTGGGTTGATGCCAGGTGCACATCAACAAGTGATGGGCCTAGCAATGCTACCCCGTACAAATTGGCTTGGAGATGCAACCCCGTCCCGGACAGATGGACGAATATCGCCCCATGTCTTCTCCATACCCCCTCCCAGCCTACGTCTCTAGCATGAGCGCAACCTCCAGCCTATCCGGCGCCGTCGGCGAACTAGACTTTCCAGTTCAACTGAGGAATCCCACCCCACATCACTCCTTCCATCCATATCGCCCTTCGGCGATACATCAGCGGCAGACGTCGGCGCAATCCGATCTCGCATACCCACATCATCTCATGCAAGGTCATAGCCCTCGACCATGTGCGACGCCCTCGCACGCCGCCCAAGACTCCTTGGAGGAAGAGATCAAGATTCTCCGCAAGAAGGTGCGCGAGCTGGAACTCGTCAATGACCACAGTCGCCTTCGCATCAAAGAACTCGAGAGTGAACTTGCGCGGTCCAGCCCCACCGAATCTTCCATGAGCCACCATCACCACTCCGGCAAAAACGGCACCTCGCTTGCCCCACTCCCCGCGCCCAGCGCACCCGCACCCCCGTCCATGCAGATGTCATGGAAAGCACGCACCGACGCACGCGTACGGCTCTTTTGTTCCCTTAATCGCGCTGGGAATGCTCTCTGTTCGTGGCACGATTCACGACGTGAGCGCCGCGCGTATCCACCACGCATGGCACCGCCGGGATGTTTGAACTGTGGGTGCACCTACGAAGAGGCGCTCTTCGAAGAAAGTCTATCGCGCCATGGTGTGGGCAGCTATCATCCTGGGGAAACCGTCCGCATGGACCCTGCATTGCGAAATCCCCTCCTACGTCTTTTGCAACAACGCTATAATTATCGAGACGGAGACTTTGAGAGAGATGCCGTCACGGGGGAATGGCTCGAGGGGGAAGGCCACTTGCTTTGGGAACAGAAATTAGCCGCCGGCGCGCTCAGCGTCCGAAAAGCCCGGAACGAAGATCGTCGCTGAGCGCTCAACAATGTATTTTTCTTTCTTGCGTCCTTATGCCTTCATTTCCTTTGTCCCTATCCGTAATCTCTGGTGTAGCCATTCACAGCCCCCTGGTAGAGACGATTTTACGTATCCTTTCATGGACTCTCGGACAGCTCCGTTTAATGATCCATCCCCTTTTCCCCCTTTCTCAGTGTATCACCCCTTGCATTCAGTCCTATATTCCACGTCGTAATAACTACCATTACATCAATGCCCGTTATCATTAGACGAAAGGCGTCTTGTTTTAATTTCATGTAGCGGTCCACACGTGCCAAAAAAAATGATTGATCCGGCCACGTGCGTGAAGGCAACGAATTTGACGCGTCTCCATGCATTGCATCAACGTCCATACGATTATGATAATTGAGAACTGACCACGAGATCTCCCCCGAAATGCCGAAGTCAATCAAGTTTAAACGCTGGCAGCACGTCGACTGGGTTTCAATTCCACGCTAGACAGTCTTCTCCGCCCTGTTTCAAAAAAAGAAAAAAGAAAAGAAAAGAAAAAGAGCCTTGGTCGAAAAACATGGTCTGTCATCGAGACCACGCGACGCACGACACCGGAGGACAAACATGCGCGTGTGCACCTAATGGAGCACAGGGCACCCGCGAAAGTTTTACCCGAGCGGCTTGGTAGCATCCCAACCGAAAGTTCACAACGAACGTCATCATATGTGGACATCCGCACGCACGATATACGGACACACACAAAATCATCATTGTCCTCGCGTGATCCGAGTGTCTGCGGAAGCAATCCTATAGGCGTACAACGCATGATCTCGGGGACGAACGGTGACAATCCACCCCTTCACAAATCGTGGACTCGAGGTGCGTGTTTCTGAACCGTCGCATCTGATGGTGCACGAAACACGATGGCCGTGGACGTTGGGACTACGAATTTCCAACGAAGACTATCCGCAGCTGCTTCGCAAGGCTGTCGAAACAATACAAACAAACCACTGGCGTCGACAAGATGTCTACATCGGCCCGAGAACTTGACGGACGATTTGAATCTATGCGAGCCGCAGACAGCGTACTGTAATGAACGCCAGGAAGCACGCGTCCAAACTTCCAGTCGCCGAACCCCAGAAGTGCAGCGATCATCTCAGTTGAAGTGCACACATCGATCGCAAACGTGGTGCACGTGTCTCGAGAACAAGGAGGGGGAATGTTCCTGCCGGGAGAGCTACCGGAGCAGTGGCGCTATGCTTCGGCCTTTCATTGGGCAAAGGTAAGATGTATATGACAAACTGGACTGTCCGACGATCTCAGTGTTCCAAGCATATCGGCAGATTCGAACACGAGGGCGAAACCCGTCAGCGTCGACTCGGACGGAAATCACTAGGCCCGGTCGTTTGCTTGTACACCATACAGGTCTTTCAAGAGATTGCCGAGTGTGGGGAATACGTGGATAGTTGAGCGTTGTGGGACCTCAGGCCTCAGGCCCCAATGACTAAGACGGTCCCTGTTGTATGGATGGGGTCGAGGACATGGCCTATCAGGAAAACACTTGCACGTTATGCCGTAACCCATACTGTTCGTCTTTTCGTGCTCCTATCTACTGAACAGTTGCATAAATTTCAGGAGTCCTTCCCAGTGCTCGCAAGTACCTGCTAACTGTCGGCTCCGATTACGGTGCCTGAGTTGTACGGTGATTTTCGTCCGTGTTTGAGTTTTCGCTGATACAGCGCTGCGGTGTGTTCGATCGGTCCATGCCGGTCGTCATATTGTTTACAATATCCGTCCTCTAACAGCCCGCGATTTGAAACAGTACGCCACTCGAGTTTTTTTTGCCCTCTTTTTACTATCTTTTGTTGCAGATCTCAGAAGCCTTTGACGCGTATATCAAAATGGCGTTGTACGTTGTTTGTCAACTTGAAGGTCGCCGTCTGCTCGGACTCGGACGATTTGTCACACAGCAAGAGAGAGCACATGCTTCGAGGGACCGCGCGAAGATCCTACCGAGACAGGTCAGGCTACAATGGACGCGGTGGGACTCCTACGGATCTTTACTGGAAAATTGTGTCGGCGCTCGCTTGAGATCTATCATGATGTGACCCCCATTCCCAATTCCAAATAGATACGAGAAACCCCTTCTCTATTTCTCGCGAATCCCGATGCGGAAGCAACGCGCTGGTGTCGGTCGTCAACCACCCGGGCCGCTATGAACCGCCAGACACTCAGATCAGACGGCAATTGTAAAAGAGCATCGCCATCTCACGTCGGAAACTCTGAACGTAAGCAAGTCGTTTCATCCACAGGCAACGTCTTTGTTCTCGAATTGGGAGGAATTCTTGCCAAGAAGTTGTTCGACGTGACAGATCGTCCCCATGTGTGAGCATGGCTGGGCCGCCTCGTTCCAACACAATCACTTCCTGTGCCTTTCGCCGGACTGTTTGGGTAGTAAGCGTGGTTAGCGGTTAGGTGTATAATGAAATGGACCGATTAATTCGTTCCTTTCAACGCCGCAGTGACTCTGACTGCGGCTTCCAGGAATCCCTCTGTTGCTGAGCTATTTTTGCGACCGATCAGCAATTACCCGAAGCATGCCCACTGATCGTGTTTTTGCGTGGCAAGCAGCTCATGCTCAGATCATCGTTCAAACTCGGATTAACTAATTAGCCGTCCTGCTTTGTTGGGTAAAAAGCTATCGATCACTAGATCGGCCACACTGATCAAAATTTTCTTCGTCCGTGCGCCCACGTCGTTGAATTTTAATCCGGCACTGCCTGGCTCGGCTGTCTCCATGACGGGTCCAAAGGCATCATAATAGTAACCCCAGCTTCGTTGTGGACCGGCCAGCGCCGAAAGCGAGAAAAACGGAGGCCATGGTTCTCTTTCATCATTTCGTAAGTAGTTGGGGTACGGCACAGCCCGAAACGGCGTCGGGCCGTCCGGTTCCGCTGTTCCTTTCTTCTGCCAACGCCGCGGCACAGGTTCAACGAGACTTGACAGCGCGGCGGAAAAGATGAGATACTACGATAATCTGATGCTCGTCCTCCTAGGCCTGTCGTTCGTCGCCGATCAACACATCGGCCGATGCCTAGTGATGGCCTGGACCTGGAACCATCAAACGCAGCTGGAAGACTCGGACCACCAGGAGCGGGCTGGCACTTCCGAACCAGGACAGACGGCAGAACTGGAGCACCGCGTCCGACAGATTTTCGATGGTGATTTTCTCAATTCCGTTTCTTCCGCGACGCGTCCGACTGAAAGGACGAGTCAAGCTGAACGCATACAGCCGGGGATGGAGCATCTATTCTTGATGCATGACTCGGACAAAGGTGCCTTCTGCTTCCGAAGCATGAATGCTCGACTGACCGAGAGATATAGATACCCTCGTGTCCTACGAGCACAAACCGGACTGCTTTCGGGATGCAGTCGCCTTGGTCAAGGCCCGCTGCGAGGAAGCTCGTATGGACGAACAAGAGCGTATCCAAGGTACTTCGCATTCATTCATATCGGGTGGCGTTCGTACTGTCTCATCGCGCGCATATAAGCTGCTATCGGTATGACCATGTGTGAACTCGCAACCGCACGGCATTATTTGCCACCGATGGAGTGCGCGGTGTATGCCCGCCCTGGCAGCGCGCCTTGGCCAACATTGAATCCTCAGGAGCAAGCCCGATGCGTCGAGTAAGTCTAAAGCATTCTCTGCCCTTGGTGATTTTGACGTGTCACCCCCACAGCGCCCTTTCTCGAAGCGCTCAGTTTTGGTCGAGCTATTCGGGCTACCTTCGCGAAATCCGTACGTTGAAACACATGCTTGTACGGGCTTGGGGAGGGTACACACATTTTCTGATACGACCGCCGCAACACAGCCCAGCTTTGCTTTACGTTCCGAAGGTGGATTGATATCGGTAACTCGTCCTCATACACTCCGTTCTCGTCGTCACTTGAACGAAAATGAAAAACGCGACTCATCTAACAGATACCGCGAAGGATATTTATAGAAACATCACGGAAGAGAAGACAATCTTCCTGCGGTTCTTGTTAGAACGGGAGAAGAGCGCCAAGACGACGCAACACCAGTGGGACAAAATGGCCGAGGTGCGAATAGACCGTCACCATTACGGAACTAACTCCCGGTCGCGATGAATTTGGGTGACGAACATCACGTAGGGTATGCGTGACATACTAGTGGCCTTTCGCTCCGTGTCCAATGGAATGCGGGACGCCTCGGACATGCTGAGCATCGCGATCCTGAATAACTCGCAATCGGTATAGACCCAAACAATATTACTAATTTGGATGTTAACTTGTTGCAGCTTCTGCAAGATGTGCAGAATGCGATCCAGAATGTCGCGGACCGCGATCGGGCCAATCATGGAGAAATGGTGACCAAAGTATATAGAGTTTTTTTTACGCGTGCCCAACGTTGGTGCGTGATGCAAGGCTGATCGGCAAAAGTTTGATAGCATACTTGACGGTGTACGACGCGAGGTATGTTTCAGTATCACTACAGACAGGTGGTACACCACTTACGCCCAGTAACCCACGTTATCTAGCACTCCGACCATCTCCTCGGGCTTCTCCGTGATGTCGAATCATCCATCACGTATGAATTAAGCACAGCACTGGCCTTGATCAAAGATGAAGGTCTCCGAAACTTGGATGCAACCGTTTGTAATCGTTCTTGGGAATGTCCCTCGGTTCTTTGACACAATTCACAGGCTCAGCTGGAGAGTCAACTGGGATTGTTGGGGGGTGGCCTTTCCGCCATGCAAGACGTGAGAATCCGTGTTCGCTTGTGAATATATACGACTAAAACGAAGTTTCTTCCCAGTCTGTAGAGCAAGTTGTACGGGTGATGGAGGATGCGTCGAAAGTGCTCCAAGTCTCCCTCGCTCAAGCAAAACTTGCAGAGGCTATCCAGGGTGATGCCATGGTTTCGATGACCGACCTGGTGGAGACTGTTCAACTGCTTACACAGACGACGCAGGACGAGATTGCGGCGATTAATCGGACTGCATCCGCTCTAAAGGAAAGTCTTGATAACAGAACTCCGAGTTCAACGGAATGGGTCAAGGCTGTATTCGTTTCGTTACTTGAGCTTTTCCCTGGTGTGTGTATTTTAGCCTCGTTCCGTGTTGCGCTCGAACTCTTGGCTCTTGGCGGCGTAGGGACGACGCTGGTGGACGCTATGATCCGTTTTCGTTCGCTAGATGCCACATTTCGTGTGGTGTGTGCCCTCTGGCACGGCGTGCGTGTCTTCGTTTCGTTTATCGTGGTAATGAGAACGGCCAATGATTGTGTGTGCGTCATCTAATTTCTCTTGCAGAGCTTTTTCATACTCGTCAACGCGAGAGGATGGCTACCACGTACAGGACCGTACTATGACCGAGAAGCGCGTGCACAGGCTTGGGTGGATGCGGACAGCAAGCCACGCGTTGATCGATCCGTAAGAAGAAGTACCAGGGTTCCACAACAGTCTTTTCGCCTTCAACGCTCGCGGATACCAGATCGACTGTGTCGGCCCAATGGAGACGCCGCGTGGCCTTGATGTCGCCTAGTTCCGAGCCCTAAACCCATTACCCAGTATTGTTGGTACACAATTAGCTTGGTCTGTGGGGGTATTTCGCATGTTTTTTGGCCCCCCACGTATTGTTCTGTGAATAGGAGTCATAGGTTGTGATTGACGTTTGTTTATCGTACCTCTTGACTATTTCGGCGTGGAGCCTCTTGCTGCGAACTCCTCTTTAAAGCGACCCCCCCAAGTCACTCGGCGGGCACAAAGGCCCTGTACATTCCTTGTATTCTACCAGCATCTATGTCGATGCTTCGTGCCAGCAATCCGTTCAGCTTGCTCGAGTCGCTCAATTCAGACGACTCGAGTCTGGCTTCGTCCAACACCGTCGAAAAAGGCGCTTCCAGAGGCGCCACCCTCGTTGCCAGCAAGATGCAGCAACGTCCAGACCGACGCTGCGATGCACAACGACCTCATAACCCTCTCCCCCGTCAAAACACCCCGACCGCCCACCGTGGGCCCATAGAGGTGCGCCCCCGCCTTTGTCCAATATGCAATCAGCCCCGGCACTATACTAATCGGCTCCAGGCCCGAGGTTGCAAGCAAAACTTCAATGGTCAATCGCGATGTGTGCCAAACCTGCCTCCCCGACTGAGACACCAGCAAACTGAATCGAGTCGGGTCTGTCCCCCACCCCCACCGCCTGTGTAAGTCCGTCCTGGTCCCATCCGCGAGCGAACTCGAATGCTTCTCGCCAGATCATATCGTCCCCTCTATACCGCGTCGCCGCCATGTCCCGGAAACGAGGTCATCAACGCACAACTGAAGCAGCAGGTCATGGCTGCGTTGCAAAAACCACTCTCCAACGCCGTCTCCGCAGACGGTCCCACGCTCGTGTTACAAGTGAGTACATCCTATCGCAGAAGAGACATTCAGCTCAGTTCGTGTTCAGCCCCCATGTAGTATTACTCCTATCATGCCTGTATCAGTACCGAGCCGATGTAATCCATGTATAACAGAACGACATGACAAGGTAAGCATGGCGCTCGCTATGCATACTCTAACGCTGATCTTTGCTAGACGTCGTCATTGACGCCAATGAAACATGCCGGAGATCGCAATGAAGTACCTCGCATGCCAGAGGTCCTTTCTTGCGCGCCGGTGGATGCGAGCATTCTGCTCGATCCGCCTGCAAAGCTCAGCGTGAGCTTACCAGCCCCTCCAGGCCTAACAAAACCGAGTGGCCGACGTGGAGGGAGAGGGACATATAATAACCGTGGTCGTGTTTTGGCGGTGCGCCACTACCTGCTCAGTTTCGTGACTCTCGTTCAACGCCTGTATAGAGACCCGCCAAAGCAGAATGCTGTTCCAACCCAATGGCGGAAGCTTCAAACTTCGAGCGTCACAATGGTCCCCCGGCTATTGCCCGAATCATTTCCCCACCGCCATCCAATGCCACTTATAATGCCGTCAAACTAGCCCCCTCCAGATGTGTTGAACAGGTCCCCCCATCGCCAACAATCTCGAATAGTTCTTCCGAGGGCTTGTCGGGTAGCTCTTTCGCCCGATTCGGTAGTGACACAACGTTTACTGTGAGTTTCTGATTCGCCCTTCAATGACTCGTAGTTCTGAGGTAAATCATCATGACAGTCTGTCGATTCCAACTTTTCGAGCAAGGACGTACCCGTACTCCGTCGCGGAATGCCCATCTGCAGGAATTGGTTAAAAGGTTTCCCCTGTCACAGGACTCCATGCCGATTCATCCACGAGCGACAGGATTATGTAAGCACGATCCCACACGACGTAAATGTTGTGTTGAGCACATCCCGCCAGATTGTTAACCCTGCACCACAACCAACACCCTTTTCCAAACCTCCTCCACATTCATCTCCCATCCCTAAAAGACCCATTTGCACGCGCGACCAAAAAAACGAGCCACCATCTCGAAAGCCTGACCCACCGAGTAGGAATGCCGAACCGCCACCAAAACCTGAACCTCTGTATGCCACTACCATCTCCGATCACATCAAAGTACGGTTCGATCAAGGGTTTGAGGTTCGAGAGGTGACGACAGGCTTCGACAGCCGGTGGGCGCATCTGGGGAATATCGCTAGCACTGTTACCTCCAGCCAACTCCATGAATTACTCTCCCCTTACAATGTGGACATTATCAACCTTCCCGAATCCTCAGGGAAGCCAGTGATTGCCAGGGTTCAATTCGCCTCTTCTGAGGAGGCAATCAAGGCCGTCACGGAGCTCAACGGAATCGAAATCGCCCGAAGAACGATCAGTGCCAAGCTACCAATCAATAACTCGGTTCGCGGCAATACTGTTCTCGTAGATACAGACGTTCAACTCGCATGGCCATGTCCTTCTCGAGTCGGCTACGCTGGGTTCGATACGTTGAAGGAGGCCAGAGTTGCCATCGACTCCTTGCATGGTTTCCCGATGGAGGGCTTGGTCGTGTCCGCCCAGTTATACGAGGGCTTA